>CAUYRH010107894.1:0-52885 GCA_963574655.1 Perodicticus potto | reverse complement strand
GAGACAGAGCCTCAAGCTGTCACCCTGGATAGAGTGCTGTGGCATCACAACTCACAGTAATTTCCAATTCCTGGGCTCGAGCGAGTCTCCTGCCTCCGCCTCCCAAGTAGCTGGGACTACAGGCGCCCGCCACAACGCCTGCCCATTTTTTGGTTGCAGCCGTCATTGTTGTTTGGTGGGCCCAGACTGGATTCGAACCCGCCAGCTCAAGTGTACGTGGCTGGCGCCTTAGCCCATTGAGCCATAGGCACCGAGCCAGAGTTGGTTAATTCTTTTTTTTTTTTTTTCAGAGTTGGTTAATTCTTAGATAACAGGAACGATGTGTCCTGGGGTCAGGAGGAAAGCAGAATTGGGAAATCGAAGTTGGTCTTTAGTGCTCTCAGACACCTAAATTTATTCCACCTCCTTTTCCTTTATCAAAACCTTCTCTGAGGACAATACCTAAGATATAAATGATGAATAACCAGCATAACTAATAAATGTCACTTTTAAGAGAAATATTGGTATGTTAACAGATGATAAGACTATTTAGCACAGGGGCCAATGGTAGAATTTCTCAAGATTATTACTGAGAAGATGATTTTTCTGTTTTGGTTTAGGACAATTTAGCGAGGGCTTAAAATTGCTGCATGTAAAGTAAGACACTATCCAATCTATCTGATCATTGCACACCAGTGTAAGGCAGATCACCTGCAACCATTCTGTTTCCTGTTTCAGAAAGAAAAAGCCTATTTTGGTAATAGGGGCATAATAAAACCAACTCTTCCTTTCACTTAGAGATTGCGCTTAACATCTTTAAGAGGAACTTTGTAAAATAAACCTCTAAACCAGTCATTTTCAACTGGTGTGCTGTGAGAGGATTGTAGATGTGCCCCCCAAATTTTTAAAGATCATTGTATACAGTAAGTATATTCTCTTTCTTACTCTTTTCTTAAATCAACATAATTTAAATATGCTGCAGAAGTTTAACTATAGGTTCAAGTGTGTTGTGAGATAAAAAAAGGCTGAAAACACTGCTCTGAACTACCAAAAACAGAGTGGTCTGATGTTTCTAAACAATATTATCCCCCAAGTAGAATTCATTTCTAGTATCCTTCAGATTGTTTGGTGAGATAACTACCTGCAATGATGTAGGGATGGCAAACGGAAGGAGACTACTCTCAAAGTTATCTCTTGTGAAAAAAAGTTGTCTTCTGAAATTAAAAAAAAATGAGTTAAATTAAGACACTTTTACACAAGAAAAGAAAAACGATAATGAGGTACTTTAAACATTTTTTTTATTAAATCATAGCTATGTATATTAATACAATTATGGGGTACAATTATATTAATACAATTATAAATGTGCAGTTTTATATACATTTGAAATACTTTCATCAAACTGGTTAACATAGCCTTCACCGCATTTTCTTAGTTATTGTGTTAAAATATTTATATTCTACACTTAGTAGATGAAGGCACTTTTTAAATGTTCTGTTTATTTACACTGTCGGTAGTACTGCAAACCAATGCAGCCTCTTTGGAAAGAAGTATGGAGAATTCTCAAAGAACTCAAGTTAGACCTCCCATCTGATCCTGCAATCCCATTACTAGGCATCTACCCAGAAGAAAAAAAAATCATTTTATCACAAGAATATTTGCATCAGAGTGTTTAATGCAGCTCAATTGACAATCGCCAAAATGTGGAAACAACCTAAATGCCCAATAACCCAGGAATGGATTAACAAACTGTGGTATATGTGTACCATGGATTACTATTCAGCTATAAAAATGGTGGAAACTTTACATCTTTTGTATTAACCTGGATGGAGTTCAAACACATTCTTCTTAGTCAAGCATCACAAGAATGGAAAAGCAAGGGTACTCCGATGTACTCAATACTATTATGAAGCCATTGAAAGATCTAATGCATATCCATACAAGAGAAAAACTCAATTCAATTCAAGTTGGGGAGGGGAGAGGAGGAAAGAGGAAAAAGGGGAGAAGGGGGGACTGGTGCACTGTCACCTAATGCGCACATTACAAGGGTATATGGCACACCTCCTGGGTGCAGAACCCAACTACAATAGTGACTTAAACCAAACATTGTAACCTGATTGTTTGCACCCTCATATTAATCTGAGATTTTAAAAATGTTCCATTTAAACAAAATTCCTTTTTAAAATAGAAACCATTTAGTAGGTATCATTTATTTTATATGCATAAACCTCTATAGTGCGGGTATTTAACTTTTTTTTTTTAGATAGGGGCTTGTTGTTTTGCCTAGCCTAGAGTGAAGTGGCATCACCATAGATCACTGTAACTTTAAACTTTGGGGTTCAAGCAATCCTCTTGCTTCTGCCTCCTGAGTAGCTGGGACTACAGGCATGGGCTACCATGCCTGGCTAATTTTTCTTTCTTTTTTCTTTTTTTTCAGTTTTTGGTTGGGGCTGGGTTTGAACCCGTCACCTCCGGCAAATGGGGCCAGTGCCCTAATCCTTTGAGCCACAGGCATTGCCCACTGGTTCATTTTTCTATTAGAGACAGGGCCTTACTCTTGCTCAGCTGGTCTCAAAGACTTGGCCTCAAGTGATCCTCCCACCTTGGCCTCCCAAAGCACTAAGATTACAGTCCTGAGCCACTGCAGTGGGCCTAGTATTTGACTTCTTGAAGTGAATTTTTTTTTTTTTTTTGAGACAGAGTCTCAAGTTGTCACCCTGGATAGAGTGCTGTGGCATCATAGCTCACAGCAACCTCCAATTCCTGGGCTCAAGCGAGTCTCTTGCCTCTGCATCCCAAGTAGCTGGGACTATAGGCACTCGCCACAACGCCCAGCCATTTTTTGGTTGCAGCCGTCATTGTTATTTGGTGGGCCCGGGCTGGATTTGAACTCGCCAGCTCAGGTATACGTAGCTGGCGCCTTAGCCCTTTGAGCCACAGGCACCGAGCCTTGAAGTGAATTTTTTAAAAGTATGACCACATCTGGCTTGGTGCCCATAGCTCAGTGGTTAGGGCGCTGGCCACATACACCAAGACAGGCAGGCTCGAACCCAGACCAGACCTGCTAAACAACAATGACAACTATAACAAAAAATAGCCAGGTGTTGGCTTGGGCCCATAGCACAGTGGTTACGGTGCCAGCCACATGCACCAAGGGTGGCAGGTCCGAACCCGGCCCCGGCCAGCTGTACAAAAAACAGCCGAGTGTTGTGGCAGGTGCTTATAGTTCCAGCTACTTGGAAAGCTGAGGCAACAGAATCGCTTAATCCCAAGAGCTTGAGGTTGCTGTAAGTTGTGACGCCACGGCACTCTACCAAGGGTGACACAGTGAGATTCTGCCTCAATAAATAAATAAATAAATAAATAAAGCCAGGTGTTGTCACGGGCACCTGTAGTCCCAGCTACTTGGGAAGCTGAGGAAAGAAAATCTCTTAAGTCCACGAGTTTAAGGTTGCTGTGACCTATGATGCCACAGCTATGATGCCATACTCTACCGGGGGGCAACATAGTGAGACTCTGTCTCAAAAAAAGAAAAGTGTGACCACATCAAATATAAAAAGTACATTAAGTGACAGCAAGAACTTCTGTTGTGTAATTTACATGGCCCTAATCCCCCTAGAGTAAGCAGTTTTTGGACCAGAAATGTGTATATAAGAATCAATTTGTTGGGTGGTACCTGTGGCTCAGTGAGTAGGGCACCGGCCCCATATACTGAGGGTGGAGGGTTCAAACCTGGCCCCAACCAACAAAAAATTAGCCGGGCGTTGTGGTGGGCGCCTGTAGTCCCAGCTGCTCGAGAGGCTGAGGCAAGAGAATCATCAAACCTCAAGAGCTGGAGGTTGCTGTGAGCTGTGATGTCACAGCACTCTACCAAAGGCGACAAAGTGAGACTCTGGTCTCTTAAAAAAAAAGAATCAATTTGTTCCAGGAAATGTTTAAGAAGGGATAAGCCATCCATGAACACAGTATACCATTTCATTATTCAGGCCTCCTTCTCCCCACCCCCTGAAAACTTTTAAGGTTTTTTTTTTTTTCTTTTTGAGACAGAGCCTCAAGCTGTCACCCTGGATACAGTACCGTGGCATCACGGCTCACAGCAACCTCCAATTCCTGGGCTCAAGCGAGTCTCCTGTCTCCGCCTCCCAAGCAGCTGGGACTTCAGGGGCCCGCCACAACGCCCGGCCATTTTTTGGTTGTAGCTGTCATTGTTGTTTGGTGGGCCCGGGCTGGATTCGAACTCGGCAGCTCAGGTGTACGTGGCTGGCGCCTTAGCTGCTTGAGCCACAGGCGCCGAGCCAATTTTTAAGGTTTTTGACAGAAAAGAGTTACTGAGTTAATCCTGTGTTTAAAAGTTCTTGTTGCTATTTTGAATAGTATTTTTCATAACTGCCTTTTATAATTGGTCATGGCTAATTGATAAGAGAGCTACTGATGTTTTTAACATCTGTCTTATACTTGGCCATTTTGCTGCAACCAGTTATTACCTCTAGTAACTCTTACATTTGGTTTTGGCAGACACCTCTGTTTCAAATTGTGTTTTATGATTCTTATATCTTTTTCTCATCATATTGCATTGACTGGGAGTTCGACTTCAAAGTTGGGTGAAAGTGTAAAGACTCTTTCTTGGTTATTTTTACCTTCATATTGTCCCTTTTACAGGGTTATATACTGTCAGCACACACCCAGTTGACCAAAACCAATAAAACATTGGCTCGGGAAGCAAGGGATCTAAAGCAGGAACCCTAACCATTATTTGTTTATGTTTTTGCTTCCATTTTAGAAAAAGTCCTTAAGGCAAGTAGTTTTCTTAACAAAAGTCTCCTGAACAGAGGGGTGGGGAGGGTCACAGGGTGTGACATCCCTCTTGGATGGGACACAATTATAAGAGAGACTTTACCTAAAAAATGCAATCAGTGCAACCTAGTTCTTTGTACCCTCAATGAATTCCCAACAATGTAAAAAAAAAAAAACAGTCTCCAGGGTGGCACCTGTGGCTCAGTGAGTAGGGCACTGGCCCCATATACCGAGGGTGGCGGGTTCGGGCCCAGCCCTGGCTAAACTGCAACAAAAAAATAGCCGGGTGTTGTGGTGGGCGCCTGTAGGCCCAGCTACTTGGGAGGCTGAGGCAAGAGAATCGCCAAAGCCCAGGAGTTGGAGGTTGCTGTGAGCTGTGACGCCACAACACTCTACTGAAGGCGATAAAGTGAAACTCTGTCTCTACAAAAAAAAAAACAAAAAACAGAAAACAGTCTCCTGAACCACACTATAAAGTTCTCATTTATTTATTTTTTAAAGTGAATTCTCATTTGGTACATATATGTTGAAACTCAGGCTATGGGGACATAAAGATGAATAAACCATGCATAATATTTGCCCACAACAACGAAAAGAAATAGAAACATAAGGAAGGAAGGAAGTTTTGGCTTGTAATACATAAATAGAGGCTCATTATCCAAGTAGCTAGTTAAGAACCCAGAGGTTAAGTATCAACAATAAGCTTCAGAACACGCAACCATATTGTGCATCAATTAAAGGTCATATGTTTTACTAATATACTCTCCTTCAAATTTTTTTTTTTTTGAGACAGAGCCTCAAGCTGTCGCCCTGGGTAGAGTGCTGTGGCATCACAGCTCACAGCAACCTCCAACTCCCGGGCTCAAGCGATTCTCCTGCCTCCACCTCCCAAGTAGCTGGGACTACAGGCGCCCGCCACAACGCCCAGCTACTTTTTTGGTTGCAGCCGTCATTGTCGTTTGGTGGACTCAGGCTGGATTCGAACCTGCCAGCTCAGGTGTATGTGGCCAGCACCTTAGCCACTTGAACCACAGGCGCCGAGTCAAATTTTTTTTTTTTTTGTGGGGACAGAGTCTCACTTTATCGCCCTCGGTAGAGTGCCGTGGCGTCACAGCTCAACCTCCAATTCCTGGGCTTAGGTGATTCTCTTGCCTCAGCCTCCCGAGTACCTGGGACTACAGGCGCCCGCCACAACACCTGGCTATCTCCTTCAAATTTTTTGTGCTCAGGTTTTAAACACAACTTTAAAACAGCAAACAAGAGCGTGGCTGACAGTTAGTTCAGCCAGGTGTGGTGGTAATCCCAGCAACAATCCTTGAGAGGCCATGGCAAGAGGATTGCTTGAGGTCTGGAGTTTGAGGTTGCAGTGAGCTATGATGACACCACTGCACTCTAGCCTAGGTGACAGAGTAAAACCATGTCTCAAAAAAAAAAAGTTATATTTGTTGAATAACTTTCTGGAATCACTATCTAAGAATATGTGTTGAACATTTTGACAGATTCTGTCAAACTGTTTTTCACGGAGTGGGGGAGGCAGTTAGCCTCCCATCAAGGGTGTATGGAGTGCATGTATTTGTCCTCCTCCTTTTGCTAAAGGAAAAAAGTGATACCTCATCATTTTACTAAGCATTATAATTGCTCATTTATGGAGTCAGACTCTCCTTAAGTGTAATGTGCTCTGGACATTGGAATATCATTTAAGAGTCTTGGGCTTTAATCAAGGGTTTGGCAAACATCTTTTATAAAGGACCAGGCAGTTGATATTTTAGGGACCACAAAGACTCTGTTTTGACTACTCAACTCCATCATCATAACTCAAAGCAACTGTGGACAATATGTGAACAAATGGGTATGGCCATGTTCCGATAAACTATTATTTATAGACACTAAAAGTATATTTCCAAAAATTTTCACATGTCACAAAATATTCTTCTTTCGATTTTTCCCAACCATATAAAAATGTAAAGACTATTCTTAATCCAGGCTATACAAACACAAATTGTGAGCTGGATTTGTCCCGAGAGCCATAGTTTATAATTCTGGCTCTAAAGTAGCGTTATCCTGTAGAGCAGTGGTTCTCAACCTTCCTAATGCCGCGACACTTTAATACAATTCCTCATGTTGTGGTGACCCCTAACCATAAAATTATTTTTGTTGCTACTTTATAACTGTAATTTTGCTACTTTTATGAATTGTAATGTAAATATCTGATATACAGGAGACCCCCAAAGGGTCAGGACCCACAGGTTGAGAACTGCTGCTGTAGAACCTTTGCTGTTAATGGAATGTTCTGTTTCTGAGGTTCCCAGCATGCCAGGAAGTAGCCACAGTGAACACTTTAAATGTGGATAGTGAAACTGTGGATTTTTTAGTGTATTTAATTTCAATTAATCTAACTTAAAAAATACTTTTTAGTTGTGGCAAAATACACATAACAAAATTTATATATATCACAATTTATTTTGTTTTTAATTGTAGTAAAATACATGTAATAAAAAATTTACCATCTTAATCATTTTTAGGTGCCCAGCTCAGCGGCATCAAGCACACTCACAGTGCTGTGCAGCCATCACCACCCTCAATTTCTAGAACTTTCTCATCCTCCCAGACTGAAACTCCGCACTTCTCACCAGCCCCTGGAACCTACCATTCTACTTTCTGTCTCTATAATTCTGAGGAATCTAAGGATCTCCTGTGACTAGAATCACACATGATTTGTCCCTTGTGACTGGCTTATTTCACTGAATGTGAAGTCTTCAAGGTTAGTCCACAATGTAGCCTGTGTCAGAATTTTTTTCCTTTTACTGGCTGGACATAGATGGATCACATAGTGTTTATCCTTTCATCAATGGATGGACACTTGGGTTATTTTCACCTTTGGCTGTTGTAAATCATGTTGCTGTGAACATGGGCAAACAAGTATCTATCTCCTTCTGTCTCTGCTTTAAATTTTTTTTGGTATAGATCCAGAAGTGGAGTTGCTGAATCATGTGGCAATCTATTTTAGAGTTTTTGAGGAACTGTTGCCTCCCCTGCACCCTGCGTTGTCCTTGCGAACCTCATCTCTGTGATCATCCCCTCGTTCAGGCCTTTCCTATCAGCTTCTGCAGACACAGCCCCCAACTCTGGATCTCTGTGTCCTCACTTTCGCCTTTGTCTGTCCACCTGCCTTCCTGACTGCCAACTCCACTAACTGCTTGACCACCCCTACTTCTCTGTGACCATGACTCTATTGACAGAGTTACTGAGTTAATCCTATGTGTTTAAAAGTTCTTGTTGTGGCTCGGCGCCTGTGGCTTAACGGGCTAAGGCGCCAGCCATGTACACCTGAGCTGGCGGGTTCGAATCCAGCCCAGGTCCGCCAAAACAACAATGACGGCTGCAACCAAAAATGGCCGGGCGTTGTAGCGGGCGCCTGTAGTCCCAGCTACTTGGGAGGCGGAGGCAGGAGAATCGCTTGAGCCCAGGAGTTGGAGGTTGCTGTGAGCTGTGATGCCATAGCACTCTATCCAGGATGACAGCTTGAGGCTCTGTCTCAAAAAAAAAAGTTCTTATTGCTATTTTGAGTAGTATTTTTCATAACTGTCTGTTATAATTGGTCATGGCTAGTTGATAAGAGAGCTACTGATGTTTTTAACATGTCTTATACTTGGCCATTTTGATATTAAACCACCCTTCCTTGATATTCAACCTCCCTTGGCTTCTAGGTCTTCCGGTTTCCTACTTCTCTTTCTCTTCTTCCACCCACTATGTAGAATCAGTGTTTCACAGAGCCTCTTGTCGCTGAACACATGATCCCTGGATGACTGTGACATGACCATGACCCACAAACTCCAAACCATGAACCACCACCACTCCCCATCTTTTCCAACAAATCCTCACACATAGCCAACCCAGAAACTGCAGGGCTACCTGGAACTGCCCGCTTACTTTCATCCTCCACACCATGTTGTACCAACACATCCTATTAAATCTGCCTCCTCCTGTGTGGCCCTCCCTTTTGTTCAGACTATATCATATTTGTTTTGTGGGTTTTTGTTTTTTTTTTTTTTTTTTGAGACAGAGTCTTGCTCTTATTACTCTGGATACAGTGCGTTGGCATCATCACAGCTCACTGTAGCCTCAAACTCCTGGGCTCAAATGATCTTCCTGCTTCAGCCTCTCAAGTAGCTGGGACTACAGGCATGCGCTATCACACCTGGTGCCTATACACTTTTGGTTGCCCCCTCCCCTAGCAAACTCCTATTCATCCTTCAAAAACCAGAAGATTCCTATTCAGCCTTCAAAATCCAGTTTTAACATCAACTCCCCAGGGGAAGCTTTCTAGGCGTTTTCTCCTCAAGCACCCAACTTATATCAAACATCTGTGACTGGGGGTACCACACTACACTACGGTTAATATGAATAGTTATTTGCCTCTCTTCATCTGTCTTCCTCTAAACTCAGCCCCTGACTGTGGACTCCCTGCAGGTCAGCAACTAGCAATGCAGGGTTGAGCCATCTTCTTTAATTATTTGCTAAATGAATAAATGAGGGCAAACCTAAAGTTTTCATTAAAAGATAGTAAAACAACTGCTTACCCTAGGTATAGAGCTATATTTTCCTTGCAAGGATGTTTGATCAAGTGTATTCTTGTAGATGAAGAACGCAGGATATCCTACAGAGAGAATCACAAAATCTTAAGAATATCACCAACAATAAACAGCCAATAAAACAACTTCTTAATAGGCAACCATAAAAGATGAAATCTGATTTAGGTAAGTGGATTGTATTAATGACATTTTCCTATTTTGATATTGTATGATGGTCACGTCAGATGTGACCACTGGGAGAATCTAGGGAAAAGGTCCTTGGGACTTCCCTTGACAATTCTTGCAACTTACTGTGAATCTGTAATTACGTCCAAATAAGCTTTTAAAAAAATTCACAGGGTGAATTATTCATATCCTATCTCATTCCTATACATGTCATATTGCTTATTCTCAGATGACTAGCTATTGGAAATAAAGGCCAAAGAATGGAGAATCTTAATGCTAGTATGTTAGAAACAAGTCACTTGAAAATTTAGTGGCTGATACCACTTTTGAAAGTATGCAGTTCTGTCAATAAGAAACACATTTGAACAGACAGAACTTTTCTTCTTTGGGGGGAAGTTGTCAGGCTCAGGGCTAGGGAAGGAGCTAGAGTTAAGGTGTTAAGATTACGGTTAGGGTTAGATTTTGAGTTTAGGGTTAAGGTTATAGTGAGGGTGAGGGTTAGGTTTAAGGTTTCAGGGTTAAGCTTAGGGCAGCAGTTCTCAACTTGTGGGTTGTGACCCTCTCACAGAGGTCACCAAAATACATCCTGCATATCAGATATTTACATTACAATGCATAACAGTAGCAAAATTAGTTATGAAGTAGCAACAAAAATAATTTTATGGTTGGAGGTCACCACATCACGAGGAACTGTATCAAAGGGTCATGGCATTAGGAAGGTTGAGAACCACTGTCTTAGGGTGTTAGCATTTGGGTTAGGGTTGGGCTAGGGTTTTCTATAATACATTTTTCTTCATGCATTTTAAGCACACATTGGGTAAAATGTTTCCTGCAGCACTATGTTAGGTAAACAGAGCAATAGGGTTTGCTTCCTCTGTTACTCTACATTTGAAGATCTCCTATTAGAAAAAGGAGTAGACATATCACTGGACAAAACTTCAGACAATCTAAGTTCTAAACCTAGTGTATCTCTTGGCCTTGTTCGGATTACTTGATCTCTCTCATTTTTAGTGAAATGACAATGATTAATCTGTACTTCAAAGGGCAATGGATGTAGGGATCAGATAAGGTAGTGTTCTTTTTATTTCTTTTTTTGAGACGGGATCTTACTCTGTTGCCCAGACTGGAATGCTCACAGCAACCTCAAACTCCTGGATTCAAGTGACCCTCCTGCGTCAGCCTCCTGAGCAGCTGGGACTACAGGCGTGCACTACCACAACTGCCTAATTTTTCTATTATCTTGCAGAGATGGGGTCTTGGGCCCAGGAGTTTTAGGTTGCTGTGAGCTGGGCTGAGGCCATGACATTCTGGCCCCAGTGACAAAGCAAGACTCTGTCTCAAAACAAACAATGAAAAAACACCCTAGGAAATGTTAGTTCTGATTCAGTAATTAAAGTGACAGATGAATGTAAGGAATGTTATAGTATGGAGCCACATACCCCATCCACGTTCTGTATGACATTAAACACTTTTCCTGTCCTCACTGTGCGAGTGCTAGAGGTAATCAACAAGAGAGACCATCTGTCAATTTTATTAAATATTCAGCATGACTCCTCCTACCTGGTTACCTCAGGGTTAACATTCCTCAAGAGTTCTTGACACTTGTAGAGATAGGAGACCTCCTAGAAAACTGAATGAAACTGTGGGCTCTCCTCTCCCAGAAAGAGACATATGCACATGAAAAAACATAAATATCATTCCCGAGAGTTCCTAAAGGCTCATTCCTGGACTTCAGCTGAGGAAGATTAGGAACTCCTGCTTGCTCCAGGGTAGTTTGGGTTATTTTTAGAGGATGTGTGGTAGTTGGGGTAATTATATTGTTTATGGCAGACGTTCTCAATCTTGCCTGCATCAGATTCAACTAGAGGGCTTGATAAACCATGATTTACTGGACCCCTCCTCCAAGTCACTGATTCAGTAGGTCCAGGGAGCTGCATTTCTAACCAAATCTAACAAATCTTCACCAGGTAAGCCTGATGGATGCTGTTGGTCCAGGGATTGCTCTTTGATCAAGAACCAGTGTGGGGAAGTGGGAGATTGGATATAACCTACCTTTTCAGACCCTGAGACAACTCCTACTAGTAAATCTTACTGGAAAATCTTACTCCTATCCACTCCTAGCTATGTGTCTTAGGGAAATATGTCTAAATTTCCCTGAGTCTGTTTTCACATCTATAAGGATAAGGAATCACTCCCCCAGGATCCTTGCTAAACAGATGAAATGAGACCATGCACTGTAAGAACACATTTACTATTCCACTGGCAAACAGGTCCCTGCAGAACTTAACAGTTCACTCCAGGCAAGAAGAGTTCCCTGAAGGTAGGAACTGAGCTTCAGCAAATGTTTAGCTGTGGCACTTTGCACACAGTATCCACTAACCTAACATTTACTGAAAAAAAAAAAATTTTTTTTTTTGAGACAGAGCCTCAAGCTGTCCCCTAGGTAGAGTGCCATGGCATCACAGCTCACAGCAACCTCCAATTCCTGGGCTCAAACGAGTCTCCTGCCTCCAACTCCCAAGTAGCTGGGACTACAGGCAGCCACCACAACACCCAGCTGTTTTTTGGTTGTAGCCGTCATTGTTGCTTGGCAGGCCCGGGTTGGATTCGAACCTGCCAGCTCAGGGGTACCTGGCTGGCGCCTTAGCCACTTGAGCCACAGGCGCCGAGCCACATTTACTGAAATTTTAAAATGCACTAAATAAGGAGTGAGTAAAATAAACAGACTATGTCCTCTTGGAACTAACACACCAGCAATAGTCAAGAAACAATTTGTCAAAAAATAACACCAGTTAGTGGTAGGAAAAAGTACCAATGGGGAATACAGAACGGAAAGGCAATAGATGAGGAAGGAGCTTTAAATACAGGAATTTAGTATTTTGAGACGGGATCTGAATGAGAAGGAAACCAGTCCAGGAATGCCAGGCAGAAGAAACACCAAGTGCCAAGGGTGGACCACGGATGGCCTGGCTGCAACACAGAGATCAGGAGGCAGGGGCGCGGTTCTCGAAGCCTCAAGAAATAACTGGCAAAGCCTGGTGGTACTTTTTTTTCTTTCTGAGACATAGTCTCACTATGTCGCCCCTGGTAGAGTGCTGTAGCGTCACTGCTCACAGCAACCTCAAACTCTTGGAGTTTAAGCGATTCTCTTGCTTCAGCCTCTCAAGTAGCTGGGACTACAGGCGCCAGCCACAACGCTGGGCTTTTTGTTGTTGTTGTAGTTTTCATTGTTTTGCCGGCCCAGGGTGGGTTCGAACACACCTGCTCTGGTGTTATGTGGCTGGCGCCCTAATCACTAAAGTACCGGCGCAGAGCTCTTAATGGCACTTTTGAGTGATGTGTCCAGCCCAGGTAGAAAGGCGCTATTGGTATCTAACGAGTGGAGGCCCGGGACCCTGTTAAATGTGGCACAAGGCACAGGCCAGCCCCCACTATCTGGCCCCGTATGTCAGCAGCCCAGCTCTGTAGAAACCCTGGGCGTTTTCCTCAGAGTGCAGGCTGTGCCAGGAACTTGGGTTTTATCCTGAGTCTCAGCAACGAGATGAAATTCCTTCGATAAATAATCCCTCTGGCTATTGGGGGAACGGACACGACGACAAAGCCTAGGGCAGGGGTGAAGAAGGTGGCCTGAAGGGTTAGAGACCGGGCAAAGATTTTCAAATAGAAATGAGATTCGATGATGAGCTAAGACAGGCTGGGGTTGGGTGGAAGAAAAGGCCTGGAGATCGATTCCCAAGGTAAGAGAGAAGACTCAGGAGGTTGGGGAGGCGGGCCTTAGCAGGTGTATGAACCAGCCCCACCCGGCCCCTGGAAGCACCCCAGCCCCCGGAAGGCAGCCCCACCCGCAGAGCGGCTGAGCTCTGACCAGCGGGCAAAGCCGCACGGTCGCCACTGCCACCAGCACTACCATCAACATCTCGCTTCAACTTCCGCCGCTACAACTGCCCGGCAACCGCTGAGCCGCGCAACGGCACCGTACACACATGCGCAGACCGACAAACGCGTCACCAACCTGGGCCTACGCGGACAGCAGCCCCAGTCACGCAGACGAATAACGAGCAGCCAAAATCCACACCCATCAACAGGCGCCCAGAGCCCTGACATACGCACATAGCCACTCACGTGCGGGCTCAAGTCTCGCCACGCGAACAGTGGCTCCCGGGAAGCCCAAACCCGCCAGTCATTACAAGCCCCAGAGCCTAAGCAGGCGCGTATCACCACGCAGACAAAGGTAAGAACAGAGCTGCCCACAAGTCCCACAAAACTGAGCTTGTTGCAACACCAATTCTTTCCGGAGGCGCTGGCGTGTGTCCAAGACCTCCCACACGATAGTGTGGCACTAGCTGGCAGGCAAGAAGTGGTGGAGGTAACATGACGTTAGAATTCCATCGCTTCAGCTCCCCGCAGACCACACCCCCTGAGGCAGAAGCTCTTGGCTTCCTGAGCGCGCCGTACCGGCGAGCGGAAATGACGCAAGTTCCGTGTGTCGCCAGTATGGCCGAGCTATGGCGGCGGGCGCAGGCTACGTGCGGCTTTGGGGCGCGGCGCGGTCTTGGGCGCTCAGGCGGCCGATGTTGGCCGCCGCCTGGGGGCGGGTCCCGCCTATGGCTGAAGCATGGTTGCCCAGAGGCCGGCGGGCCTGCGACGCCTCTCCTCCTTGGGCGCTGTGGGACCGAGGCCCGGCGACTGCGGGCCAGTGGCGAGGGTTTTGGGAGGCTAACAGCCGTGGCGGTGGCGCATTCTCGGGGAGCGAAGACGCCTCTGAGGGTGGCGGGGAGGAAGGGGCCGGGGGCGCAGGGGCCAGTGCGGGCGGCGGGGAAGGTCCAGTTATTACGGCGCTCACGCCCATGACGATCCCCGATGTGTTCCCGCACCTGCCGCTCATCGCCATCACCCGCAACCCGGTGTTCCCGCGCTTTATCAAGATTATCGAGGTAAAGAGAGTCCTGGTCTCGGCCTCTGTTTTCACGCCTCTGCGAGCAGCAGGTTGGACCATGGGATCACTTGAGCGCCCTCGTGCCTCGAAACTTTTCTCCAAAGTTTCTCCCTGCTAGCTAAATTCTTTCCCCTTCAGTTCTCTTAAGGTCTGTTAGATGAGTGAAGTTAAACCCGATGAGCTTAGAAGTGTCCACTTGAGTCCTGGTCATAGAAATCCCGGGCTGGGAGAGACCAGAGGAGGGTCGCACCAGTGTTGTCAGTTTTGTAACAGCCCCTCCCCCAGGCATTCTTCTGTCTGTTTAAGAAACCCGTTGGGATCAGGATTCTTGACTGCTTACAGTGTGCCAGATAATGTTCCAAGTGCTGGGGGTATGGCAGTGAACAGAACAGGCAAAAATGTTTGTCTTTGAAGCTGGGTGCAGAGCCCAAAAGTTTAGTTACAGCCAGGGCAACGTGGCAAGACCCCATCACTTAAAAATATACATGTAGGGTGGACGCGGTGGCTCAAGCCTAAAATACTAGCACTCCAGGAGGCCAAGGTGGGAGGACCACTGGAGCTCAGGAATTCAAGACCAGCTTGAGCAAGAGCGAGACGCGTTTCTTTTGAAATTAGAAAAACTAGCTGGATGTGGTGGCACATGCTTGTAGTCCCAGCTACTCAGGAGGCTCAGGCAAGAATTTGAAATTGCTGTGACCTTTGATGAAGCAGCAGAGGCACTCTACCCAGGGCCACAGAATGAAACTCTGTCTCAAAAAAAGAGAAAAATATATATATATATTTCTGCCTTTGGATCTTACATTTCTAACAGGATGAGAAAAGCAATAAAGAAGATTAGTAACAATTATAATGTGTTAGAAGATAATTACTACTGGGAATAATAGAGCAGGGATGGGGTTCAGGAGGCTTAGGGAGGTGGGAGGAGAAGGACGTTATTTATTGACAAGAGCGTTTTTGACCGTGGAGCAGGTACCGAGACTACTAAGAATATTGAACAAGTCAGACAGTCCCTGGCCTAAGGTACTTATGGTCTGGTGGCAGAAATGTCCTTCTAGACTAAGAGCCTTAGGGGGTGAGGTTGGACTAGGGTGATGTAATAGAAAGAAAGCTGTGAGTGTGAAGGAACTTGAGCTTTTAGAACTGGAAGGATCCAAATGCCTTCTCCCCAACTCCTTCCTCTCTTTTTAAAAAGAAAAACGTTCAGAATCTGGGATGATGGAGAAAAAGAGAAACTGATGTGGAAACTGGAGTCAATGTAAGAGAAAGGTTATCTCTGAATTGTCTAAGCAAGGTCGTACAATGAGTCAGCCTCTACATTCATCCTCCAGCCTATCCTCTCACACTCCAGACTCTGCTAAATAAATCTCAAGGATCTCTTAGAAGGGGAAAGGACAGTGCAGAGCATCAGTAGCTAGCCAGTGGGAAAGGGATAGAGGAAACTTCTCCCACAGTGCTGATTATATGTGTCTGAGCTGCCCTTCCAAATTCTTTCCTTGATGTTGATTAGAGCTACTAGTGTGGGGGTGGGGTGTTGTCCCATGGCCAGGCCCTGTGAAGTCCTGTTCTGGCTTCATCACTCCTAGCTCCATTACCTTCAGCAAGTTATTCTTTTGAGCCTCAATTTCCTTACCTGTGAAGTGGGTATAATGAAAGTGTCTTCTTTTTCATACTTGGTGTGCTCACATTTCAGAATCCTGCCCTAGAGGCTTTCCCTTATCCTTGACCCTGCCCCTGGCAGTCCTTTTTATCCTCCAGTCTTCTGCTGTCAAGACTCTTCTGCCTAGTCTCCTTATCCCTGCAAAGTGACAGATGTCCTTTGCTGCCAGCACTGGAGCAGAGAGATGAGTCTCCCAAGAGACTGCTGTCTGCCCACCTGGAGCTAGCTAAGGGGGCTAAATGAGTCCGTGCAGGAGACTGGCAGTTAGTACTCACTGTATTTCTGTTGATGATATTTTGTAAATACCGAAAACGGGTCCTGCCAGGTGGGTTAGAACAGTCCACTCTTGGTGGAGGACACATTGGGGGCAATTCTTTTTTTTTTTTTTTGAGGCAGAGTCTCACTTTGTTGCCTCCAGTAGAGTGCCTTGGCATCATAGCTTACAGCAAACTAACTCTTGGGCTCAAGTGATTTTCTTGCTTCAGCCTCCCAAGTAGCTGGGACTACAGATGCCCGCCACAAAGCCTGGCTATTTTTTTTAGAGATGGGGGTCTCGCTCTAGCACAAACTGTCCTTGAATTTGAGAGCTCAGGTGATCTGCCCACCTTGGCCTCCCAAAGTGCTGGGATTACAGGCGTGAGCCACCGTACCCTGCTTGGGGGCAACTTCTTTGGGATCCATTAAGTGTTTCTGAAATTGTTGACACAGTTTTTCTTTACTCTTGACTTTGTAGTAGCTTCTTTCCTTGTCAGTGGTCTCAGTATAGAACAGTGGCTCATAATTTTAGGCAGGTCAGGGACCCTCTTCTTGGATGTTACTGACTTACTTTCCAGATTAAATACATCTGTAATGCCAAGAATTCCCGGACCAGAAGTTAAGGGCCATTGTTAGGGAGTGTCTGAAAAGACTGGCTCTTAAACTATGGTCCTAGACCAGCAGCATCACCTGGCAGCTTATTTAAAATGCAGATTCTCGGGCCCACCCCATACCTCTTGAATCAGAAACTCCAGGGTGGGGCTCAGCATTGAGATTTTTATTTATTTATTTATTTTCTTTC
Source organism: Perodicticus potto (assembly GCA_963574655.1). NCBI lineage: Eukaryota > Metazoa > Chordata > Mammalia > Primates > Lorisidae > Perodicticus > Perodicticus potto. Next base: position 35,705 of record CAUYRH010107894.1, on the reverse strand, counting down.
TTTTTTTTTGGCTGGGCCCCGGCTTGACCCCATCAACCTTGGTATATGGGGCTGGCGCCCTACTCCTTGAGCCACAAGTGTCACCCTATTTATTTACTTATTTTTTTTGAGACAGAGTCTCATTTTGTTGCCCTTGGTAGAGTACCGTGGCATCACAGCTCATAGCAACCTCAAACTCTTGGGCTTAAGCTATTCACTTGCCTCAGCCTCCCAAGTAGCTGGGACTACAAGTGCCTGCCACAACGCCGCCCAACTATTTTTGTTGTTGCAGTTTTCATTGTTGTTTAGCTGATGGGTTGAGTTTGAACCCGCCAGCCTAGGTGCATGTGGCCGACGCCGTAACCACTTTGCTACAGGCGCAGAGCCCCAGCATTGAGTTTTAACAGGTCCATCTAATTCTGATGCCTGCTGAAGTCTGAGGGCCAGGTGAACCTGAGGACATCTGTGCTCCTTGCTCTATTGGAAGTCCCTGATTTCATCCTGAGCCTGCCACGGAAGTGACATCAAGGAATGTGTTGTGATCTTGGGGTTTGTATGTTTAGTGTTGTCTTAACTGACATTAATAAAAGACTGGTTTCAGTTTTCAAACCAAGATATTTTGCCACTGAAATCACTCTTGAAAGTAGATGTTAAATAATTTCCTCATTCTGGCTGTTTGTCTACTTTGAATTTTCTTTAGGAAGGGGTGTGGGAGTGCTAAGGAATGTAGCCAGTGGTCAACACAGCTTCGCTCCATTCACTATTCCTACCTCTGGCTAGCGTTTTTTTGTTTGTTTGTTTTGGTTTAGGGGTTACTGGACCATGTTGATTAGGTGTCCCAAATCAGATTAGCATGTCCCCAGAGAGTAATCTAGAAAACACCAGAGCTGCTGTCAAAAATTTCATCAAAGAGGCTGGTTGTGATGGCTGTAATCCTTACAGTCTGGGAGGCTGAGGCAGGTAGATCGCCAGAGCTTAGGAGTTTGAGACCAGCTTGAGCAACACACTGTCTCTACAAATAGAAAACTACCTGGGTGTTGTGGCCTGTGCCTGTAAGGCGCTATAAACTGTGATGCCACTGTACTCTACCCAGGGTGACAAAGTGAGACTCTATCTTTTAAAGAAAAAGAGTCCCAGCTACTTGGTAAGCTGAGGCAAGAGAATCTCTTGAGCCTGGGGGTTTGAGGTTGCTGCGATCTATGACACCAGGGCACTCTACCCAAAGCAACAGAGTGAGACTCTGTCTCAAAAAAAAATTTTTTTTTCCAGCAAAGATACTGGGTGTGGTGGCTCATGCCTGTAATCTCTAGGAAGTCAAAGTAGGTAGATTGCTTGAGCTCAGGAGCTCGAGACCAGCCTGAAGAGTGAGACCCTGTCTCTACTAAAAATAGAAAAACTAACTGGGTGTCCTGGCAGGCACCTATAGTCCCAGCTACTTGGGAGGCTGAGGCAGAGGATTACTTGAACTCAAGAGTTTGAGATTGCTATAAGCTGTGACGCCCCTGTACTCCACCCAGGGTGACAAAGTGAGACTGTTACCTTAAAAAGAAAATTCAGTGGGCAGCGCCTATGGCTCATCAAGTAGGGCACCGGCCCCATATACAGAAGGTGGCAGGTTCAAACAGGCTCCAGCCGAACTGCAAAAACAGAAAAGTAGTCGGGCGTTGTGGCGGGTGCCTGTAGTCCCAGCTACTCGGGAGGCTGAGGCAAGAGAATCGCCTAAGCCCAGGAGCTGGAGGTTGCTGTGAGCTGTGTGACACCACGGCACTCTACCAAGGGTGACAAAGTGAGATTCTGTCTCTACAAAAAAAAAAAAAAAAAACTCAGCAAAGACACCTACCCTGCATTTCACTCTGGGGTCATTGTTATGCTAGGTTAAAAATAAGAAGTTGGTTGAGCTGCTAAGAAGGAAAGTTCGTCTTGCCCAGCCTTATGTCGGCGTCTTTCTAAAGAAAGATGACAAGTAAGTGCAATTTTTCCTTCATTCTTCCATTGAAGTCACCCTGGAGTATAGCCTACCACCAGTCCTGTTCCACAGTTTGGACCTTTGACCCTCGACCTAAAAGAAACCAAGGAAAACCTCCAGGAGAAAAGCTGAAAGCCTAGCAACCTAACTTCTTAGCCTTACCTGAGGACTCACTTTGTAGTACATAGCACTAACCTTAAGCATTGTCAAGATGGGAGGAAAATTAACCTTGAAGACCCACAGTGCTAAAATGTACCCATGAAAATGCTTCAAGAGCAGAGCTAGCTGGACAGATATAGTATCTACAGGTGTATCCACACTGATTCCATGTAGTATTCTGAGTAGTCTCCAAAGTAGGGTGGAAGAGAATCAGAATTCCATGTGGGTCCCACCCTAGTGGCTGACTTAGTAAGGAGCTGCCTGCCTGTTTTCTGTCACCACTGGTGGCAGCCCTGACCTGGCAGATGTTCCTCCAGAGTCTGCAGCTCATGTGGGAGCCAAAGAGGCTGCTGTCAGTCTTCAGAAGTGGTGGTGGGAGTGTTTCTTTTTTCCTCTTCCCCATCCTAGCCGGAGTGTTGTAGGTGTGTGAGCCAACTCTCTCTGTGTCCTCTCCCTCAGCAATGAGTCTGATGTCGTGGAAAGCCTCGATGAGATCTACCACACAGGGACATTTGCCCAGATCCATGAGATGCAGGACCTTGGAGATAAGTTGCGCATGATCGTTATGGGACATAGAAGGTGCGTGGGGCTGGGTGCAGAGGCTCACACCTGTAAACCTGGCACTCTGGGAGGCTGAGATGCGAAGATCACTTGAGTGCAGGAGTTTGATACCCCGTCTCTCCAAAAATTTTAAAATTTAGCTGGATGTTTTAGTACATGCCTATAACCAGCTACTTGGGAGGCTGAGGCAGGAGACTCGCTTGAGCCCAGGAATTGGATGTTGCTGTGAGCTGTGATGCCACAGCACTCTACCCAGGGTGACAGCTTGAGGCTCTGTCTCAAAAAAAAAGAAAAGAAAAGTCTATAAGATCAACTCAAAGTCAAAGCTCTTGATGGATAAGCCAACCCACCATCCAAGGGTATTCCGAGTAGCATTGGTCCTCTTAAGGATCCTGTGATCAGACACGTGGGAAACATTTCAGAGTTACAAGACTTGTCAAGGACTCTTTGGAGTCAAAAGGAGAGTCCTCCCTCCTCTGTTGCCGTGACACCTTTTTCTTGTGTTAGCCTGGTGATACTCCCAGAACACACTCAGGAGAAACGGTCTAGGTCTAGGTCATGTGTCAGTTCCTTAGTGAGGGTTGCACTGCTCTCAGCCTCTATGCCCATCTTCATCAGCCTACATTAGGGTCTGTGGTGGAGATGAGGCTACCCCTCTGTCTCTCCTGGGCTGGCAGGAACAGAATAACATGCAACTGAGGCCGGGCACAGTAACTCATTCCTGTAATCCTAGCACTGTGGGAGGATGAGACAGGTGGATTGCCTGAACTCAGGAATTTGAGACCAGCCTGAGCAAGAGCAAGATGTCTCTACTAAAAATAGAAAAAACTAGCCAGGTGTCATGGTGGGCGCCTATAGTCCCAGCTACTTGGGAGGCTGAGGCATGAGGATTGCTTGAGCCCAAGAGTTTGAGGTGGTTGTGGGTTATGACACCATGGCATTCTACCCAGGGCAACAGAGTCAGACTCTGTCTGAAAGAAGAATTTTTTTAGCAAAGAGTCTGGGCACGGTGCTCATGCTGTAATCCTAGCACTCTGGGAGGCCAAGGCAGGTGGATCCCTTGACCTCAGGAATTCAAGACCAGCCTGAGGAAGAATAAGACCCTGTCTCTACTAAAAATACTAATTGGGAGTTGTGGTAGGAGCCTGTAGTCCCAGCTACTTGGGAGGCTGAGGCAGGAGGATCACTTGAGCCTGGGAGTTTGAGGTTGCTATGAGTTAGGCAGATGCCACGACACTCTACCTTGTACAACAGAGTTAGACTGTCTCAAAAAAACCAAAAAAAAGCTACAGCTTATCCTTAGAACATTTGTAGAGGACAACAGGACATTGGTGTGGGACACAGGGAATGCGTGAATCTGACTGAAGCCCAGGGTACAGGGGATATTGGCTGTGGGGCTCTGAGAAAGAGGCTCAGTCTCTACCCTATAGTCCCCTTGCCCCAGTGGGTGCAGAGGTCTTAGGCTCAGTGGGACCCTTATACTGCTTGGCCCCTTGGGGAGGAATTTTCCAGGGTTCTCCCAGCCTCAATGGCCTCACTCCTGTCTTTAGGGTTCACATCAACAGACAGCTAGAGGTGGAGCCAGAGGAGGCAGAGGTTGAGAATAAACAGAAGCCCAGGAGGAAGTTGAAGCGAGGCAAGAAGGAGGCGGAAGAAGACCTGAGTGTGAGGCACCCATTGGAGATGACGATGGAGCCTGCCTCTGATGGCCCTGGGGAGGTGCTCATGGTGGAAGTCGAAAATGTTGTCCATGAAGACTTTCAGGTCACAGAGGAAGTAAAAGTAAGTCTAGGCCCTTTACTGTCGCAGTTGGCCATGGCACCATGTTGAGAAGGATTCTAGGGCTACTGCGGCTGATCTTGGTGGGAAGGGGTGTGGTGATGTCTGCCTCAGGCACTAGAAGGGGCCCAGCTGCAGTTGCCACTGTCCTGGGTGGACATTTCTGTCCCTTGAGATCAGCAGTATAGTGGAAACATCTTATAACTCTGGACAAAGTAGCCCTTTCATCTGTTGAGCACTTGAAGTACAGCTGATGCAGATGAGGAATGGAACACAAAACCTTATTTAATCTTAACTCATTTAAATTTAAACAGTACTGGGTGCACTGGGTGCAGGTGTCTGGCATCTGTAATCCCAGTACTTTGAGAGCCCGAAGTGGGAGGATCACTTTAGGCCAGACAGGTTCAAGACCTGGGCAATGCAGAATTGAAAATAAAAAAATTAGCCAGTGATGTACCTATAGTCCCAGTTACTTGGAAGGCTGAGGTGGGTACATTGCTTGAGCCCAGGACTTCAAGGCTTTGAGTGATCTATGATGAGGCCACTCTGCTCTAGGAGGGGTGACAGAATGAGGCCTTATCTCAAAAAAAAAAAAAAAATAGGCCTTAGCCATGCCCACAACTCCCATGCAGAAGGGGCCAGTCTGTCGTTGCGAGCCTACCACCAGGTTCTGGTAGGTAACCTGCCAGCTAAGAGCCCTGATGACACACAAGCACACCTGGACATGGATGTGTCACAGCCTGGGCCTTTCATGGCCAAGGCTAAGAAGAGGATGTATTGGTTATAAGTATAGTGCTTAAAATAGAGGAATAAAGACCCTCTCTGCCCTCTTTCTCCCCAAGATGGCTTGTTCTAAGGACAAGGGGTCATGGTTTCAGTTTTACTCTCTTGGTTCTATGTCCCAGTGTCTGATGGGTTTGGGCTCCATTCCTTGGTCTTCAGGGCTGTCCTTTGCCAGGGAGTTGGTGGGTTGCCAAGTGAGTCCAGTGACTCATGTGACTTCCCTGCTTGCCAGGCCCTGACCGCCGAGATCGTGAAGACCATCCGAGACATCATTGCCTTGAACCCTCTCTACAGGTGGGTCTCCTGCACGCATAGCTGGTCACACTGGGGCCTGTGCATGGCTCTTTCGGAAGCCAGGTTGGCAGGGGGCTGTCTCACAGTGTTGACTTGTCAGGAGGCCTTTTGGGCCCACGGATCTGGGACTGACAAACCAGGCCCAGGTTATTGTCCTCTTCCTGTCAAGGCTGGATGATGTGTTATTACCAGCGGGCGGAGGAGGAGTCTTATGGCATGCACAGCCTTCCTAGGGTTGAGGTGTGAGTCTCTTGACAGGGATGGGTAGACCCTGTCATCCCTGATTTTGGTAGGGTCTGGGCAGCAGAACTGACCCCTGGGGAGCATCTCCAAGGCCTTGCCCAGAGCTATTGAGGAAAAAGACATTGAGGCCAAGTCCCCTTCAGAGTGCAGTGGGAAGGGAGGCCCTGGCGGCTGTGGCAGTGTGCCTCTGTCCCCCAGGGAGTCTGTACTACAGATGATGCAGGCTGGCCAGCGGGTAGTGGACAACCCCATCTACCTGAGCGACATGGGTGCTGCACTGACTGGAGCTGAGTCCCATGAGCTGCAGGATGTCCTGGAGGAGACCAATGTGAGTGCCTGCCCTGTCCTCTCCCTACACGTGCCTTGTCCTCCCCAGCTGTTTGTCCCCAGCTCTGCTTTTAAGACAGTTTCCCTTCAGCCTGTACCTATCAGGGCCCCTTTGTCTCTTTCTTGTCAGCAGATTCATAGCTCTCCCTGGGGTGATGCCCATCCCTTACTTACCCAGGTACCCTTCGTGCCAGGTACCCGTGCTGTCGCCAACCTTTAGCTGTTGTGAACAACCTTTGCATGTAACTTGCAGACCTGCAGGACTTTATCTGTAGGATGTACTTGCATAGCTGGACTTGTGGGTCTCGGTGCTTTGGTGAGGTATGGCCATGTGCTTCCCAGCAGCAGCTCTCAAGGTGACTGTTTCCCCCACATCCTCAGTCCAGCACAGATAGACATCAACTTCTGACTGTCCTCTCTTGGCAGATCCCTAAGCGGCTGTATAAGGCTCTCTCCCTACTGAAGAAAGAATTTGAGCTCAGCAAGCTACAGCAGCGCCTGGGCCGGGAGGTGAGCCCAGGCAGGGGCCTCTGTGGCATCACTCAGGGTCTAGAGCACAGACAGACCATCTCAGCTGGACCAGCTATAGCAAACTGAGAAGCCTTGTCTTGATTTTGAGGGCTGCATGCAATCACTGCTCTGTTGCTTTGAGCTGTGAATCTGTCTATGTTAAATGAGGGAGCTTAAAACTGGTCCTGATGTGATGAGCTCATAGTGGGATGGGAAGGTTTTGAGACCATCCTTTCTGGAGGGAGAGGCTTTCTGCCTTGGTAATCACAGCATGGGAAATCGGGACATCCAGGGAAAGGTGGAAATGCTGTTTCCCAAAACCCTGGCATTTGAGGCCTGCCACCCTGATTTTAGTTAAATTCATAGGTATTTCAGAGTGATGCTTTTCAGATCACTGACTCACTTTTTTCACTTAGTTTTATTTTAGGAAATATTCACATCCATCTTTATTTGGGAGACATAGAACATTTGGCTTTCAATAAAGAGAAGCTTCCAAAAAAATCACAATGAAATATAGTGGTGGGACACTGAGGCCACTGCCTTGCCTATTCCAGGGCTCTGAGCCTACTGTCTATGTTCTTGACTCTTAGGAGATTGGTGCTTGTTAGAAAAGCACTAGATGCCGCTTCTGTCATTGAGCCTTTCACTCACTGGTCGGGGTTGAAAAGCAAACAGCTTCCACCTGTGGGATTCAGTGTTACTCATGGAGCAGACTCTGTGTGGGGAGACTGATGGTCACAGGTGGAAAGAACTGGAGGCTTCAAGCACCAGGTTTCTTTCCTCTGAGTCCTAGGGAAGCTACAGAGTGGTGGCTACCAACTGTCCCTTTCCCAGCCCACAATTTGGGCATAAGCAGCAGCTCCTTGGCTATGCAGGTAGAGGAGAAGATCAAGCAGACCCACCGCAAGTACCTGCTGCAGGAGCAACTGAAGATCATCAAAAAGGAGCTGGGCCTGGAGAAAGAGGACAAGGACGCCATTGAGGAGAAGTTCCGTGAGCGGCTCAAGGAGCTTGTGGTGCCCAAGCATGTGATGGATGTTGTGGATGAGGAACTGAGCAAGCTAGGCCTGTTGGACAACCATTCCTCGGAGTTCAAGTAAGCATGTGCTGGAGCTGGGGCTGGCAGCCAGTCCTCAAAGGTGACCTGCTGGTCTTTCGTGCTCTCCCATTGTAGGGGGCGCTTGGTACTGTGCTGCCCCTGCTCAGAGGTGCCTGAAGAGTCCTTGCTCTACAGACAAAAAACCAAGGCTGGGGGAAATTAAGTTAGTGACAAGGGGAGGGATTTGAAGCCAGGGACATCTGGCTCTGGGCCAGTACTCCCCCCCCACCCCCACTGCCTTGAGAGTCAGCCAGGAAGTGACCACATCTTCTTGCAGCCTTGGCCTTGCTTGTGTGCTCTGGCTGTGGGTCTGGGTGACTACTCTGGGATTCAGGTCAAGAGGCTCAGGTCCCTGTGGGATTCTTTTGGCTACACCCATGTCCAGGTCACTGGACACCAGCAGGGTAGAACTGGCCTGGCTGCTTCCTGTCCACAGCCCAGAAGCCAAGCATCAGACCAAGAGAGCTCCTAGGCAGGGTGAGCTCCCAGTGGGAGCATCAGCTTTTAGGATAGCTGTTCAGAGAAGGGGCTTGAGTTTCTTTCTTCCAGCTGCTGGGCCAGGCCCCTGCTTTGGCTCAGAATATCTAGGGGCGCTAGAGTTTTCCCACAAGGACCCTGGAATGTGCCACCTTCCTCTAAAGGCTTCCACTCCTAAACTTCCCCTGACTTCCTTGGGCAGCTTATGAACTTTTTACTGCTGCTTTAACACAATGCCATTAACTTAGTGCTGTACAGCACTGTCATCTTATGGTCTGGAGGGCACAAGTTCTAAGATCAAGGTGTGGTCCCATGCAGGGCTGGTCCCTCCTGGAGCTCCAGGGAAGAACCCATCTCTTGCCTTTTCTAGCATCTAGAAGCTGCCTGCATCCCTCAGCTCAAGCCCCTTCCTCCCTCCCTCCCCTTTCAGACCCAGCAGCGCAGCATCTGCCTCTGACCCTCCTGGGACTTGTAGAAGCCTTTACTTTGCCCTGTAAAACCCAACAGCTCCTACCTCTTAGGAGCTCAGCGGGTCTACCCGGCTGGTTCTGTCACCAGGTTCTGGGCCCCACAGAGGATAAGCCCACTCTAATTGCTGGGGGACTTCCCTTCCCCAAGCACTGTCTACCATCTCTTGGCACCCCAGTTGCCAGACCAGTGAGTCCATCAATCTGTCATCCAAGCCAATCCATGGAGAAGCTGATGAGAGATCAACAATTTTACTTTTATTTCTATAAAAGCCAGCAATTTTGGAGAACAGCGAGGATGTCTCCTCAAAGAACTGTTCTGCTCTCCTGTTGCCCTCTTTTACTTTTCTCATAGTAAAAGTAAGCATCAGCAATGTAATTATCATAATATGCATTAAACAAATTCCCCCTCATAGGTTATAAGCTTACACAGTATTCTCCATATTAAAGTGGTTGTATCTTTAGGGCATTCCTACTCTAGACTAAACTTGTGGTTAGTCAGTGTTCCGGGTCTGGAGTTGGGGAGGGGAGGAAGGGGCTGCAGATACCAGTGTTGGAGAAATCAGAGGAACAGGGTGTACTGCTGCTCCACAGAGGCCACGTAGGCTGGGTGTCCCACAGCTGATCCAAGTCTTGGCAGAACACCTCATGATCCTCCCAGAACACAGGAGATTCATGAGTTGCTGCCACAAGGCCCTGACCCTCACCTCCCAGCCGGCACCACGATCCTTGGAGCATCCAGTCTCTTAACTTTATCTATGACAGAAGGCCTTGTACATGAATAAACAACTCTAGATTGCAGCACACAGGCCTATTCGGCTCTGGCAGGGCCTGTCCTGCAGAGCCCTGTGTGTAGTGGTTATTTAGGATAACAGTGGTTGCTGTCACCCCCATCTCACTGAGATATCTGCAGCAGGCCCCCAGCCACCTCCACTCAGAAAATTCTCTGTAAGACCTGAGGCAACTTTGTAGCCATAAGTTCCTACTGCAGGGCTTTGTGTGTCCCTAAAGTAAAATCACCCTCTTTGTGCCCAGGCCATAGTGGCCTCTCCTAATGCATCTTGTATACCAGAGGGTGAGCTTGGTGGCAGCTAGGCCCAAGCTACTCCATTGCCTGGGAATGGGGTCTCCTGGCCTTCCTTGGTGGCAGTTCTCTTCCTCTTCCTCAGGCTACCCCAATACCCAGCAACCCTCACTGAGCTACTCTGGGGCCAGCATGGACACCCTCCTAATCTGCTGCATCATTCTCCTGGCGGTGGAGGTGGCCTCGGCCTCAGTTTCTCCACTTGCCTTGGGTCATGTTCTCTCCTTTTTTGAGCCTCACCTTCTCTGTGGTGCCTGCTCAGCCCTGGGCAGAAGGTAGCACATCTGTGCTCTGCCAACAAGGATCCAATGCAGACCTCGAGGCCCTCCTCTCCTCCATGTGTCTGAAGTTTTACCAAAGAGCAGGCAGGGTACTCTGGGCAGGAGCCTAGAGAGCCCTGGGGTGTGGTCCCTTCCAGGATGGCCCCTCAGCAGTGAGGAGCATGGAACCCCACTCACTGGCTCGCATCTATTCTGTTCTGTGGCAGTGTCACCCGCAACTACTTGGACTGGCTCACTTCCATCCCATGGGGCAAATACAGTGATGAGAACCTGGACCTGGTGCGGGCGCAGGCGGTGCTGGAGGAGGACCACTATGGCATGGAGGATGTCAAGAAGCGCATCCTGGTGAGGCCCCCTGCCCCTTCCTGGAGTGGGTGATGGGGACAAGGTCAGTACTGGTAGGGGATTGCAGTTGGACCTGGACCTTGATCACCCCTCTTGTGAGCTGAGCTGAGCTGAGCAGCCTGACCAGGGAGAGGGAGGAACGCATGGTCCAGAATGTGGGAGGCAAAGACCAGTTAGGTGGAGGAGTTTCCCAGACAGGCCTAGTGCTTCCAGGCACCCACAGTTTCCTAGAACCCAGTTGTTCTATTGATGCTGATGGAGCCCTCACCACAGGCTGTCCCTCCTCATGACCACTGGTAGTTCCAATCAGTTCAGCCTTCCTGGACTAGCCTGGTTCCTTCTCCCAGACTCTGAATGTCTGAAGGGCTGAGTGAAGGTGGCAAGATTTCCAGGGAGGGCAAAGCCTCTTCCTCTAGGGCCTGGGTCACCAGTGTCCTTGGAGCACCCAGCCCCTGTGCCTGCTGAGCCCACCTCTGCCTGCAGGAGTTCATCGCTGTCAGCCAGCTCCGAGGTTCCACCCAGGGCAAGATCCTCTGCTTCTATGGCCCCCCTGGCGTAGGCAAGACCAGCATTGCCCGCTCCATTGCCCGTGCCCTGAACCGCGAGTACTTCCGCTTCAGCGTTGGGGGCATGACTGATGTGGCTGAGATCAAGGGCCACAGGTAGGCTTAGCCCTATCCATGCTCTCCCTTCCTGCTGGCCTTAGCCTTCCTTTTGGGCTTCAGTCTTCTCTGGGTCAACGTTTAACATTTGTCAGAGTGATTTTGGGTTGTCTGCAAAAAATTCTGCTCACCCTGGATTAACTGAAAAGTCTAGGTGTTGGGCAGACTTCAGGCCTGGCTGAACCCAGCTGCTCAAACAACACTGGCAGGAATCTACACTTATAAACCCCTTGGAACCCTCAGCAGATAGCTCTGGTAATTCCAGCTTATGTCCTGTCCCAGTCTAGACCTCCCTGAAGTCTGTGGCCCTAGCAACGGCAGGGGCGGGGATGGCAAGATGATCTCCCAGTGAGGATAGGGCTATACACACCAAAGAAACCTCAGCACTTGTCTGGTATCTCTCCTCTCTGGTCAGCCTCAGGCCCAGAGCAGGGGTCAGAACCCCATGTCTAGCATCCCCATGCCACTTGGCCCTTCAGGTGGGCAGTTGGTTGTTGCTTCCTACCACACGTTTCTGCAGGTGGTGGTTCTTTGAAAACCATAGTCCTAAAAAAAAAAAAAGAAAAGAAAAGAAAAGAAAACCATAGCCTCAGTGAGAGAGAAGTGTGAAGCATCTGCTTTGTGTTTGCTGCCCATTTCCATCCTAGGTGGAAAGGATGGAGGTGTTTAGTCGAATCTGTGTCTAAAAGTTAACGTTTCTGGCTTCTTTAAAAATAGCAATAGGAGCGGCGCCGGTGGCTCAGTGTGTAGGGTGCCGGCCCCATATGCCTAAAGTGGCGGGTTCAAACCCAGCCTCGGCCGAACTGCAAAACAAAAATAGCCGGGCATTGTGGCGGGCGTCTATAGTCCCAGCTACTCGGGAGGCTGAAGCAAGAGAATCGCCTAAGCCCAGGAGTTGGAGGTTGCTGTGAGCTGTGTGATGCCACGGCCCTCTACGAAGGGCGATAAAGTGAGACTCTGTCTCTACAAAAAAAAAAAAAAAAATTGCAATAATTCTGGCCACCAGGGCCCACAGGCCTCCTGGCATCAGTGGGCCAAGATGAGCCTCAGCTACCCACCTAGCAGGCAAGGAGAGCCCCCAGCCTTTTCTGTGTCCAGTCCCCCCGGCCCACCGTTGAGTGCAGGTGTGGGAAGCCCTGAAGGGGAAGGGGAGCTGCTGTAGGCCCTTGCTCAAGGCTGGGATCTGAGCTGGAGGGGATAGCTGGGTGGAAGTGAAGGAGCAAGTGCCAGAGGGTTCTGTCAGTCCTATCCAGGGTGTGTGGTCTGAGGCAGATCCTGCAGCCCCTTGGCCCCTGGTTCAAGGAATGCTGGGCGATATAGGCTAGGACCACTTGCTGGGGACGAGGAGAGACCTTGGCAGGGCTTCTACACTGTACTAGCCTGGGCATCTCTGATATTGGTAAGTCATCTGGATAGGGACAGAGAGGAGGGTGTGGGCAGGTGGCCATATGTGCTAACATCTATCTGGGTTTTCAAAATAAGACCAAGGACAAGAGACCCCACAGGAGACTGACTGTAGAGATGAAATGGATCCTGTTGATAACAGCAGTGAAACACTCTTCTCCCTACATCCCACCATGGCTCCCATCTCCTTCAGGGTCAAAGCCCAAGTCTTCCCTACCACCTGCCTGTCCTCCTCTCTCTCTCCTCCTTCTCATTCTACTTTAGCCACACAGTCCCTGCCCAAGGACATTTGCACGGGCTATGCCTCTACCTGAATGCTCTTCCATCATAGCCTTATCTGACCCCATTTGGTTCCCTCCTTACCACCTTTTCTCAGGGCCTCTCCCTAGGACATTCCTTACCCCCTCCCCCCAAAAAAACATTTAAATGTCACAAGCACATCTATGTCCCCTATGGCATTTCAGACAATCCTTCTCCACTTTTTGTTTCTTTGTGGTGTGTATAAAGTCCTCCTACCTTGTGATTTCCTCTGTGGCTTCTTTGTGATCTGTCTGCCCTGCTGGGCCTCTAGAGCAGGAGCACAGGACTCTTCGGGTTTGTTCCCTGCTAAATGCTGGGGCAGAGCAAGTTGCTTGTCAGGAAACACTCCTGACAGCAAGTACCAGCTGTGCTGGGCACCTCTTGTGCTGCCAGTGACTTGAGGCCCAGAAGGCCAGGACACACCTGCTATCACCCAGTCTGGTACATGCGCTCTCTTGTGTTGGATAGGAGAACTTGGGCTGGGTTTCACTGTGTAGAGAGGTGGTGCCAGCTGGGGACAGAACTGAAGGAGACCTAGCCATGGGTCAGCACTGCCCTAGTTCTCACAGATACAAGGCAAGTTGGGGTGAGTGGCCAGCTGTGTTCCATTGGCTGCCTCACACCTGCAGCTGCTGGCATTTATCTAGTTTACACTGTGGCCACATCATGTGGATTTCTGAGTGGCTTTGTAGGGCACACAGGGTGCTGAGGGCCTGGAATCTCGGTGGCCCAGCCTGGACCCATGTGTAGGCTCTGGGACTCCCTGGTAAGCCACTGACCCCAGTGTGCCCTTTCCTGCAGGCGGACCTATGTGGGAGCTATGCCTGGAAAGATCATCCAGTGCTTGAAGAAGACAAAGACGGAGAACCCCCTGATCCTGATAGATGAGGTGGGTGTCCAGCAAATGGCGGCAGCAAGCCATACCCGCTGGCCCCTGGGCCTTCCCAGCTGCAAGGCTGTGTTTGAAGTGAAATGTGTAGCTCCTGCAGGTCCCATGATCACTGAGTCTCAGTGACATGCTCTGTTGACAAGGATGGTCCCTCCTATCCATAGCCAAGCCTATCAGGCCCCTCTCCAAGACCTACGGTGTGGTACTTCCTACTACTTGGGGTGTCCCCAGCCCTGTGGGCTCCCACTGGAGTGCTTGGCAAGGTGTACAGGGCAGTGCACCAATGCTGCCTGCTATCCACTGCCCCAGGTTGACAAGATCGGCCGGGGCTATCAAGGGGACCCCTCATCAGCACTGCTTGAACTGCTGGACCCAGAGCAGAACGCCAACTTCCTGGACCACTACCTGGATGTGCCTGTGGACTTGTCCAAGGTGCGGTTCCTGCCGACCTGGGGGCCTGGGATGGTGGGGAGGGGCCAGCCAGTCCTCCAGCACCTTGGTGCTGCTCCCAGGTGCTGTTCATCTGCACAGCCAATGTCACCGAGACCATCCCAGAGCCGCTGAGGGACCGAATGGAGATGATCAATGTGTCTGGCTATGTGGCCCAGGAGAAACTGGCCATTGCAGAGGTAAGCTGTCCTGGGATGCAGGGGGTTCCTATCATGTGCTAGGCACCAAGTCTATGGGGGCCCAGCTCCAAGGAGCCTCCTCCCCGGGGGAGATGGGCAGGGCTACTGTGAGGTTTGCCAAGAAAGTAGATAAGAAAGAAACAAGAGACACCAGGAATGAGTGCCGAGATGGCAAGAGCTGCCTCTGCTTGTAGGGCCCAGATTGCTAAATGCCATCCTGGGATGTTGCACTCTGCTGTGACAGGACAACCACCATGAGAACCATTTTGCCTGGGTCACACACACTCCTGTTTCCCTGTGCTTCAAGGGCAGGGGCCTCACCTGTGTTTCTTAGATGTTAACACAACACCTGCATCTCCCTGTCCAGTCCAGGGATGGCCCTGCTGTCTCCTGGTGCTGGCAGTGGGGAACATTTTAAAGGTGAGACCTGTGGCTCCTGCCTGAATGACACAGGGCAGAGCACATCTTAGCTGAGTCCCTTCCTAGAGAGGAGCTCTGTGTTTCTGTAGTCTTTTTTTTCTGGGAAGGAGTGGAGCATGTTTCTCCCCATCACCCCTTTTGCAGCCTGTGGTAGGCACTGGTTTCCAGCCCTCAGGGTCCTGATGGTGGCCTGAGTTCCCAGAGGCAGGCTTGTTTGCAGCTGGGGTGGGGGGACCGGAGCTCCAAGACTGACCCCAGAGTTAGTCAGCAAACACAGACACACACATGGCTCTCCCTGTGCCTATGTCTCAGACACCCTTGGCTGTGCCATCAGAGCTTAGGACTGGTAGGGTTGTGCTGGGAGCTGTGTACTATGGCTCATGCCTGTAATCCTACCACTTTGGGAGGCTGACACAGGTGGATTGCTTGAGCTCAGGAGTTGAGCTCAGGAGTTCAAGACCAGTCTCTATTAAAAACAGAAAAATTAGCCAGGAACTGTGGTGGTGTACGCCTGTAGTCCCTGCTACTCAGGAGGCTGAGGCAGGAGGATTGCTTGAGTCCCAAGAGTTTGAGTTTGCTGTGAGCTATAACACCATGGCCCTCTACCCAGAGTGACAAGACTATTTCGAAAAAAAAAAAAAAAAAAAAAAAAATTGTTCTGAGCTGTGGGTGATCCTAGAACCTCCAATCTAGTCCCCATCCTGTCTGCCAAGGGCAGATATCATATAACAAGTCAGCTGTCACTCAGGACCTCAGTCTATACTAGACATGGGGCCAGCGCAGGGGAGCCAGGAGGTCTTCTGGCGAAGCAACATCTAAGGTGACATCTTGCAGGGACAGGAGGTGGATCCTGGCAGAGGGTACAGCAACAGCAGAGGCCTGGAGCCTCTGGGGCAAGTGGTGGTGGCAGGGCTGGGCATCTGCAGGTCCCAGACTTAACATTCAGGGCCCTTATCCACCTGACTCGGGGGTCTGTAGCAGGCTGGGGTGAGGGTGCTGGTTCCTGACCTTGAGGTCTGGGGGTCTAGATTGGGCTGGTGGTGCAGTCCCTTTTGGTCTATCCCTGATGGCTCCTCTCTGTAGCGCTACCTGGTGCCCCAAGCCCGTGCCCTGTGTGGCCTGGATGAAAGCAAGGCCAAGCTGTCATCTGACGTCCTGACACTCCTCATCAAGCAGTACTGCCGGGAGAGTGGCGTCCGCAACCTGCAGAAGCAGGTGGAGAAGGTGTGAGCAAGGCCCTGACCCCACACATTCCCCCTTTGCCAGCCCACTGACACCCATCTCACTGCCTCCCTGCCTGCCTAGGTGTTAAGGAAGTCAGCATACAAGATTGTCAGTGGTGAGGCCGAGTTTGTGGAGGTGACACCTGAGAACCTGCAGGACTTTGTGGGGAAGCCCATCTTCACGGTGGAGCGCATGTATGATGTGACACCACCTGGTGTGGTCATGGGGCTGGCCTGGACTGCCATGGGTGAGTGGGCCTCCCCTAGGAGGCTATGTAGTGGGCAGGAGGTTCTTCATGTCCCTTGGGTTGTCACACTGAGAGGACTCAAAGCTGTTCTAGTTCTATCCAAGAACAAGCACATCCCATCTTCCATCCCTGTGCTCTGTGTAGGGGTCAAGAGGATGTGAACCCTGAGGAAAAGGATGTGACCACACAGGGCAGTAGCATGCAAGGAGCTTTATTTGGGTGATACTTTGACAGGTTTACACGTAGGGAATGAGGAGTCCTTGATGTGAGACCATCATCCAGAGACAGTGACCTTGTGGGGATAGGGAGTGGCTTGAGAGGGGCAGCATGATGTATGGCTCTGGACGGTAGGAGTGAGAGGGGTGGACTGTCCCAAGCGCCAGAGACCCCCAGCATTCATGGGCTCTACGCCTCATTCTCTAGGAGGCTCCACGTTGTTTGTGGAGACATCCCCAAGGCGGCCACAGGACAGAGACCCCAAAGGTGACAAGGATGGCAGCCTGGAGGTGACAGGCCAGCTGGGTGAGGTGATGAAGGAAAGTGCCAGCATTGCCTACACTTTTGCCAGGGCCTTTCTGATGCAACACGACCCCTCCAACAATTACCTGGTGACCTCACACATCCACCTACATGTACCTGAGGTACTACCACTCCCTCCCAATGCCCACCTGCTGTCCTGGACTGGCAGCACATGCTCACCTGCCTCTCCCTTCCAGGGTGCCACCCCCAAGGATGGCCCTAGTGCTGGCTGCACCATCGTCACAGCCCTGCTGTCATTGGCCATGGATCGACCTGTCCGGCATAACCTGGCCATGACTGGTGAGGTCTCCCTCACAGGCAAGATCCTGCCTGTTGGTGGCATCAAGGAGAAAACCATCGCAGTGAGTGGCCTGCCCTTGCGCCATCATAGAGCAGAAAGTAGCTGCCATCAACATCATTGTTTAGGCCCCACAGATGGGCAGAGGAAGGGAAATATCCTGTTCTACAAACGAGGAGAACAGGGCCTTAAGAGTTGTGTCATCTAGAGTTCCCTCCACCCTCCCACCAGTTCTCAGCCTTTTCAAGACTTTGGAGGATGTTCTAGAACTTTCCCATAGACCATCTCCATCTGGGCTGCCCAGTTAAGACCCTAGGGTCCTTGGAAGGCAGGAGTGGAGGTCCCCACTGTACTCAGCCTAGCACTCAGAACAAGTGGGGAGAGATGTGGGCATTGCCATTGGGTTAAGAGTTCAAGTTTGTCCCCAGGCCTGCAGCAAGTTAAGAGGGTTGACCCTCCAGCCTTCAGCCCAACCCCATCGTCCCTTAGTCCGTCCTTCCAACTCAGCTGTGCCTTTCCCTCAGATAATAGCAAAGCCAGAGCCATATTCCAGTAGTGCATGGTGACAGTTGGGAACTGCTCACTGTCTTAAGGGACAGGGCCCAGGAGAGGGAACACATTTAGGCCCTGGGTAGGAACGCCTGTGTTTCAACACGACCTTCATGGTTTAAAGATTAGGTGGTGGGTTGGGCAGGACATGTTTTGTCCAAGGGAAGTGGGAGCTATGGAGGGCTGTGGAGAGATAAGGGACAGGTCCTACTGCCTATCACATGGGCCTTAGTCTTGAGAAAGTCTCACATTTTATCAGTATTAGATGTTTAGATCCCAGAAGCCTTAAGGTGCCAAACCTCTAACTATAAATGTAAAGCAGTGGATGTTATAAATTAATCCAAAAACTCTACTGCATATCCAGACCTGAAAGTCTGGCGCAGGGCCTTACCTGATATGAGCCACAGTGGTGGGCCTGGTATCCAAGTGTCACCTAGGCCCCTAGAGCCCTTTGCTCCCTGGATGACCCCAAGACTGACCCAGGACCACATTTCTTCCCTCCTAGGCCAAACGTGCTGGGGTGACATGCATTGTACTGCCAGCTGAGAACAAGAAGGACTTCTACGATCTGGCAGCTTTCATCACTGAGGGCCTGGAGGTGCACTTTGTGGAGCACTACCGCAGTATCTTTGACATCGCCTTCCCTGAGGAGGAGGGTGAGGCCCTGGCTGTGGAGCGGCGATGACTAGCTGGACCAGCCTGAGATGAACACTGCACAGGACGGTGCCCAGGCCTGGCAAATGAGCCACCAGATGTGCAACCAAGTGGCCTGGATTTACCCAAGAGACTTCAATTATGGCTTAATCAGAGTCTGATACCTATGACATATTTAATTATGATTAAATCATTTCCAGTACTCTGTGGTTCTGTACCTGCTGCCCCATGCCTCAACTGTTGGACACAGTACTATCCTGGCCCAGGCTGTGGGATTAACACATGAGACAGAGTTCCCTCCCAGTGCCAGGGCAGCAGCAGAACTAAAGTCTGGTTTATCTATAAAGGTTTTATTGTACAGAGAGGAGAAGGGGCTTTCAATCCTTCTTGGCAGCTGCTTTCCTCATGGCGGCCAAGACGTTGCTCAGCTCCTCCCGCTTCCTTTTAGCACGGATGTGTGTCCCCACCTGCCAGCCAAGGAATGCCATCAGCCTGGAGCCCGGTCCCAACCTGGCCCCCCTTACCACCGGCAGCCCACTTACTCTTTTCTTGATGAACTTGAGGGCCCGTTTGTCCTTGGAGACCTTGAGCAGCTCCATGGCACGCCGCTCATACGGGGCAAAGCCACACACTTCTCGGATCATGTCCCGCACGAACTTCGTGTGTTTGGTGAGGCGCTAAGTAGCCAAACAAGGGCGTCAGAGCTGGAGGCTGAGGCCAGCCCGTTCAGGGCCGTGTCTGGGCCTTCCGTCAACTTCATGCTCTGCCCAGTTCCCCTGGTTACATTCCTCCCGTCTATTTGTGAGAACGCAAAGCCAGCACAAACAGGTAGTGCTTTTCACGGTAACTGCGGGTGCTGGGGAAGCGCAAATCCTCCCCCATATCCTGGTGTTAACATGCCCAGGAAACTCCTGCCCTTTCCACTGGCTGTTCCTTGCTCCTGGGATCCCCTCGCTCCGGGCACAGGTTAAACACATATGGAGTCTGGGCTGCCTCCTGAATAAAGAGGCCCATACACCCTAACACTCAAGGCCTCATCTTTGCCCTCCCCATACCACCCTCGGCCCACCTCCAGTTCTACTGGGGACCTCTTGCAAATGGGTCAAACCCCAAACCCACTCGCACACGCCGCTCCTCAAGGTGTTTCCTCGGCCCCACGGACTCATATAATGTGTCCGATGTCACGCCATTGGCCTAGCAAGCCCGTCTCCTACCCCGCTTCCATCAACTCCGGCGACCCAGAGTTCCCTCTGGGAACCCCAGACGGTCGCCGCCCTTGACCGCGCTCCCCGGCACTCACCCCGCGGCGGCGACTGTGCCTCGGTTTGCTCACGTTCTTGGTCACCTTGTGGCCCTTGTTGAGACCCACGGCCATGGGGTAGCGCAGAGCCATGATTGCAACAGCAGCTGAGAAAAAAGGAGGAGTCTGGCGCAGTTCCCAAAGCTTGGAACCCCACGCCCCGGCTCCTTCGGACTCATCAAACAGACCCAGCCATCCTCCAACTGCACAGCAAGCTCAGGGGCCCAGATGGCGGTGGATTCCGACCCCGCACGAATATACTTACCTAGAAACTCCAATGGCTGCCACGACGTAAGGGCCGACGTCGCACGGAACCCTGGGATATCTACCCACCAAGAGATGTACTGGCCAGAGAAGCAAGGGCGTGCACGCGCGCCTCCTGGCGGCTGGAGGAGTCTCTGCAGTCGTCCCGAACATGCGCAACTAGGCTCCATGAGCATGCGCGTTTACTTCAGAGTCCGAGGCCAGGAGTCGAACCTGGTGGGCAGCTGTGGCTGCGTGACTCCCTCTACCAATGGGTACAGAGTTCGAATCC
This sequence comes from Perodicticus potto, assembly GCA_963574655.1. Classification (NCBI taxonomy): domain Eukaryota; kingdom Metazoa; phylum Chordata; class Mammalia; order Primates; family Lorisidae; genus Perodicticus; species Perodicticus potto. The sequence continues at coordinate 15,721 of CAUYRH010107894.1, read as the reverse complement.
CACCTAGGTCATTTGCTGGCTGACCCTGCTTCTAGTGACTTCACCTCCAAGAATCTCAATTCCTCTATCTGTAGAGTGAGGATAATGATACCAAACCGTGTGAACAAGATATAACCATAGCTAGCACAAAATAAAACATTAACAGGGGTATTGGTTTCATTAAATACAGCTCTGGCTAGGTTTGAGAAAAACAATGTGTTTATAGTGCTCCCTGGTTGCATTTGATCTAATTTTTGGCAGTGCAGGCGCGGACAGTGCACTAAGAAACTTTCAATCAGGAGGTGGAAACAAAAGATTGAGGTTTTTCTTTCTGACTCCTATTTATCTCCAGGGGACAGCTATAGTTTGGGACTGGTCTGATTGGGCTTAGCCCTTTTACATCTCTAATCTCACTCTTTGGACAGCCCATAGTAGTTAGCATTTCATAAAACTATTCATTCGACAGTTTTCTTTTTTGCAGCTGCTTTCTCTTTATGCGAGTAGTAGCACTGATTTACCATTTGGGGGGCAAGAAGGAAAGAATGTCAATTTTCAATAAATTGATGTGCAGATATAGGCTACACCTTACCTTGAAGAGGAACAGAGTAGTGTTAAGAATCCCAGTTTCTGCTACTGGATTCCCCTAAGCTTCAATGTTCTCATCTGCACAAGGGGAACAATTGTAGCACCAACCTCAGGCTGTGAAGATGCCATGAGATTATGGAAGTCAAGGGCTTTGGGCCGGATTCATGTTATTAATGACACACAAATCATGTACTTTAGGCTGCAGAAACAGTCTTTGCTCTACAACCAGTACCCTTCCTTTAGCCCCCACCTTGCTGAGTGAGGTTCATCTCTCTCTCAGCTTCCATGTCCCCATCTGTGAAATGAAGCGGAGAGTTCTGGCCCCAGCACACACACACCCATACTCTGCCCACTGCTAGAAATTGGAAGGACCAAGGAATTTTAACAACAGATAATGTCAGGGAAGAAGAATTTTTATTATGAAACAGGAGGTTGGGTCCAGCCCAGAACACACTCTTCCAGTCTTTTTCCTCCTCCTTCTCCTCTATCCCAGAAATCAGTTGTACACCCTGGGATGTTGAACAAACCAGAGACCCCAGCTGGAGAAAGGCGGCAGGGATTGGGGGTGCGCCCAGATTTAATGAGTGAGAAAAATAAATCATGGACTCAGAGATTTAGATGGGAGATGGAGACAGCTCCCAGAGTGGCTCAGGGGTGGTGTGACCTGGGGCAAGTAACCTCACCGCTCTAAACCTCAGTCTTCTCATCTGCAAAATGGAAGCAGTAATCATGGCATTACTGACGGCCAAAAAGACAGGTGATACCTTCCAAGTTGCTGACAAGGCACCTAACACAATGGTCCGTCTTCACACACCCAGAACTGTGAATACTTCCAAGTGCTGGTAGTTATTCTCGATTTTGCTTTTCTGTCTTTACGACTGTCTTAGGCTGTGGCCACCCTCTCAGAAGTGTCTCTGTTAGTGTCCTGGATGGAGTGTCCCCCCTCGGGGAAGATGAGAGGCATCACCCCCAGCTCAGGCGGCAGCTGCAGCGGTGACGTTAAACTCCTGGCGGATGAACCAGGCGCGCGGGGGTGGCAGCCAGCCCCGGAGCAGGCAGAGTAGGCGGAAGCGCCATGGGTAGAAGACGCAAGAGGAGCGCGTGGCTCCGCCGCGAATCACGGCCAGGGCCGCCTTGGGCCTCGGGGCCTCCTTGGCCCTAGTGACGCCCCTGGGGACCGGAGGGCGCGGTAGGAACTGCGATTAGGGCTGGGCGGTCCCCTACAGACCCCGACCGGGCCCCAGCTCACGCCCGGGCCTCACCTGACTCTCTCGGCGGCAAAGGCGCGATCTCGGAGGCCTAGAACGCACATTGTGATAGCCACGTTCACATCCTGCACGTCCAGCTCCCGCCGCAGGGAGCGGAAGAAGCCGTCCAACGCGAACTTGGACGCGGAGTAGGGGGTGGAAAAGGACGTGGGCACGCGGCCTGGGGGCGCGGGAGGCCAGCGGCTGAACAGCTACACTGTGCTCGCCCTCCTCCACGAAGCCTTCCCGCCCACTGTAGACTCGCCCGCATCGAGTCTGAATCCTCCCCACTCCCCGCCCCGAAAAGCTGGGGCCGTGTGCACGCACCGAGCAGCGAGGACACCACGACCAGGGAGCCCTTGTTATCCGTCAGGCTCGGCAAAGCCAGCGAAGTCAGTTGCACATAACTCAGGAAATTCACCTGCATACCCCGACCGTGAGTTACCAGGCGGAAGCAGAGCCGGGGCCTAAGCCCAGAAGATGGAGCCCAGAACCCGGACAGGGGTCCAGAGGACTGAGTTTCCAGGGGCGTGGCGTCGGACTAGGGAAGGCGTGACCAGGAAAGCAAGGGACAGAGAGCCCGCCCTGGAGGGCGGAGCCAGGGCCACGCTGGGGGCAGGGAACCGGTGGACCACCGAGGCGGGAGGAGTGCGGGGGCCATAGAGGGGACGGAGCACCTGCAAGAGCCAGCTTGTCGCCTGGGCGCTGCGGGACCGCATGCCGGCCGGAGCGCCGCCGATGTGGTTCAGCACTAGGAAGTCCAGCCCGCCTGGCCCAGAAAGGCCCATCAGCCCAAGGCTAACTCCTGAGGCCCCGCCCCCGGGGCTCATCAACAGCCCTGCGCCCGAGCGAGGCCCCGCCCCTACGATCACAGAGACTCGGGCCTAAGACTCCCAGCATTGCTCTACGGAACCCGGTCCTGAGTTTCTCCCCATGTTGAAATGAGGTCCCACCCCAAGTCTTGCCTCCAGAACACATAAGTCTCCGCCCTCAGACATCCGTTACTGCCACGTCCCCTCCCCAATTTTGGTCCTGGCCCTAAGGCCAAGGTCCCAGACTCTAGGTCCCGCCCCTCACCCAGCTTGTCCAGCGCAAACTGCACCACGTGCTCAGGCGCCTTGGGGGAGGCCATGTCCGCAGCGATGTAGAAGACCTTGGGGGCGCCCAGCTTCCGACAGTTCCCTACCACCTGTAGGGTGAGAGGGGCAGAGCTGCCCGTGGGCCTCTCCTCTCCAGCTGGCCCCCCTCCAGCTGCTGGCTCCCTCCCCTACTCTGAGCCTCCGGTCCCATTGAACATCATTCCCGAAGCTTTACCACAGAGGGGCAGCAAAGTGGCAGCCAGCGGGCCAGAAAGGGGGATGTTTTATTTAGCCATTAACATTTGAAAACCAAGGACAAAATTTCCAGAGTTCTGGCTTCTCTTCAAAATTTGGAAGGTTTGTCCCTACGAGCAGTACGTTCCTTTGAAGCAGCAGCAGGCTGTTGCTAATAAGTGTTTCCCCTTTGAATTTTAGAACCGTTGCTATGGGCACATGCATGACACAGTAAATACTTTTATTGAGGAGCATTCCCTGCTACTGCATAAGCACACCATAACCCATGAGAAGATACTTTGTCTTCCTTTTCCCAAATGAGGAAATTGAGGCTCAGGTTGGGTGTCTTGCCCAAGGTTACACAGAAGCCTGGATCATTTGCAGGGATTCAGACTCAGGCCCTCTTCACCCCACCCCCACTAGCATCTACATCATTAAACTGGACTGGGGCGGCTTACCTTCTGCAGCAGGGCCTCGGTGTAAGCAGTGAGCACCAGGTGGGAGCCCAGGCGTGCGTAGTGATATGCCAGCTCTTCCCCGACACCTGCACTGGCGCCGGTTAGCAGCACACGAGCCCCCTGTAGGCCGGCTGGCATGAGCAGAGGTGGTCAGTCTGAAGGGAAGATAAGATGGCCAGCCCGACTTCTCTCTCCCCCAGCCCCAGGTGCTCACCTGGGTCAAAGTTGTCATCCCAATAATAGGCAAAGAACAGGGCCCCCAGCGCTGTGAGGAGCAGCACCTTCATGGCCCTCCCTGGGCCTGCAGTGAGAGAGAGGGTGGCCAGCACAGGCCTGGCCCACAGCCACACAGGTTTGATAAGCCTTTGGTGATGTTCCCTGCCATGGTTCCACCCCCTCTTCTCCACCTCCATGACCACCACCTGTCCAGGTCACCAATGTGGCTCACCCCTCCCTCTACCTGGCAGGTAAATCATATCTTGCCTGCCCCTGGGTGAAAATCCTCCCTGATTTATTCAGGATAAAAACTGAACTTCCTATGGTCCTACACAGAACAGCCCTTCCATTGTGCTCTGCTACAGCAGCCTCTTCTTCACCATCCTGCCTCAGGGCCTTTGCACTGGATGATTGGAACGCTTTTCCCAAATATAACCAAGTGGCTTGTTCTCTCACTGCTTTCAAGTTCAGTGCAAAAAAAACAAAAATTACCTCCTCTGAAGGGACCTCTTTTCTAAATCTCCCTTCCTCATTCCTCTCTCTCTTACCTCTAGAACTTTCATCTTCTGAGCACTTGTCATTACCTGAAAGCACTTGACAATGTGTTACATGTTCATTCTCCCTCTCTCTCCTAGACTGTCAGGTTCATGAGGGCAGGAAGGAACTGAAAGTCTGTTTCTGTTTTGTTCACTATTAGGTCTTCAGTGCCCCAAATTATGCCAGGCATACAGTAGGTGCTCAAGAGATATTAGATTGACAATGGAGGAATGTGGGAGACCAGAGAGCTGGGGAAGCCCAGAGAGACAGTTCTTTCTGGAGACACCCATAAGGAGGTGGATGCACAGGCCTGGGGGTGAAGACAGAGGTGCCCAAGTCATTGGGGTTCAGATGTGACCTCACCTGGGGAGCCAATTTACATGTTCCAGGGAGATGGTGAAATAGAAAAAACAGGCAGGGTTCTTAAAGTTCCAGGGGTCAAGGGTCTTCCCAGAAAAGGGCACAAACTCATCACATCTTGGGGTTTTTATCCTATGAATTGGATGAGGACAGGGGGAGCTCCAGAACCCAGGAAGCTGAGAGGGACCAGGTGAAGGTGGTGGGTGGTGTTAGGGTGTTCCCAAATCTTCTATCTCTGGGTCCAGCCCTATAGCCTTTGCTCCCTGTTATTCTCTTAGCGTCTCCCTTGACATCCTCCAGGCCCTCAGACTCAGGATCTGACCTCAAACCTGCCTCGGTTTGCTCCTCTAACTCCACTCTGGCTTTCTCATCTGCACACCCGTTCCCTCCCTTCTCCACACAGCCAAAGGGATTTTTGTCGTAAAAAATCTGGCGCGGCGCCTGTGGCTCAGTGAGTAGGGCGCCGGCCCCATATACTAAGGGTTACCGAGGGTGGCGGGTTCAAACCCGACCCTGGCCAAACTGCAACAAAAAAATAGCCGAGCGTTCTGGCGGGGCGCCTGTAGTCCCAGCTACTCGGTAGGCTGAGACAAGAGAATCGCCTAAGCCCAAGAGCTGGAGGTTGCTGCACTGACGTCACAGCATTCTACCGACTGCGACAAACTGAGACTCTGTCTCTTAAGAAAAAGAAAGAAAGAAAAGAAATCTAGTCGTGCCCTTTCCTGCTCCAAAAACCCTCAGGGTTCTCCCCTGCCCCGAGCTCCACACCCAAGCCCAGAGGCTCGATGGGTCTGGCCCCTGCTAGCCAGTCTCTCCTCATCTCGCACGTCCCGCCCAACCCCGGCTTTCAGTTCTCAGGGCAGTGAACCTCTCACCCCTTTCTAGCCATTCCCGCAGCAAGAAACGCGCAGAGGCACAAGGCGGGATGGATGGATGGATCGGCAGATTAAAGGTTGAAGTAGGTGGTCTGGGATGTAGGATGCGGGAGGAATGGGAGCGGATCAGATCTTGGCTGGACGCACTGGCCCCTTGGCCCTCGCCAGGGCGTGTGACTCGCTGCGCGCCCTAAAACGCGCACTCACCCACTCAGACTTGAGGTTCCCCCACTGTCCCGAGAGGCAGGGTCCCAGGCTGGGAGCCCCGCGAAAGTCCTTAGGTCTCCTTCCACGGCCGTGTCTGGCCGGGTCCTGGACCGCGCCCCCTTCCTGGTAGGACCCGGAGTCATGTGACTCCAATCACACCTCCTCCAGGGAGGGAGGGGCCCGGCGGAGGGGACCCCGCACGCGAGCGTTGCCAGGCAACAACCTCCGCTAGGCTGTCTCCTACCCAGGCTCGGCTTCGGCCCCGCCTGCTACGCGGAAGCCCCACCCCGAATGCGATCACGTGACCCAGGACTCGCTCCCACCTAACAATCCCGACCCCGCGTTGCCGTGACAACCGCCTTCTAGGCTTACTCTTCCTAAGTCCCGGTCTTTAGTCCCCCGCGCGGGCGCGGGTGGATCTCTTAGGCTCCAACATCTTCTCGGATCACACTCAGACTTCAACTCAAGACAGGCGACGTCTGTTTCCCCTCACGCCGCCAGGGCGACTACACTTCCCAGGAAGCTTCGCGAACAGGCGGTTACAGGGCCGTAGCGACTACGTTTCCCAGACAGTTTTGCGGCTGGTATTTTTCCCAGAGGCCCTTGAGCAGTAAGTGACGAGACTCGGACTCCCGGAGGCCTCTACGGCTGACAAGAAAGACTACCCCGCCCAGAAGCAGCCGGGGCATCCCGACCGGAAGCGGCGGGCGAGTCGGATGTCCTTGCGCGCGGAGCTGAGCGACCATGGTGGCTCGTGTGTGGTCGCTGATGAGGTGCGTGAGGCCGCCGGAGTCGCGCCCGGAGACCGGAGCACGTCCCCTTCCAGTGGGCACTCCCCTCTGGTTTGGTCCCGACCTGCTCTGCTCTTTTCATAGTGTCAGCCCCTCTTTACACTCTTGACCCACCTAGGGAAACCGAGGCACAAGCGGGTTGGGACCTCCCAAGGTCGCCCTTCGCCTGCTTTCCCCCCAGCGAACCTTGTCGTCTCACCATGTCGGCTACCCCTCCGAAGTGGGAAAGCTGGTGAAACCTGCCACTGTGGGTGATGGGGAGGTTAATGCGCGCGCAGAGCAGCCAGTGTTTCACAGGAAGCACCCAAGGGCACTTAGAAACCCCCCTGGGTTGCTCACAGAGAGTCCCTCCCTGGGATGAAAGGCTTCTAGGAAGTCAGAGGTCTTACGTCTTCCCTGTCCCTGTTCTCTGTGGGACCTGGAGTGACCCACTATTCCTCTCCCAGCGACACTTTGCCAGTTAAAGTATTCCTAAGTCTCCCTGCTCTGCACACTGTACGTTGTGTGCGTGTGATGCCACGGGGTGTCACTCTGAACTGTGAGCCCCCAGAAGGGTCTAACTTCTTGTGGGCCAGCAGTGTCCACTGAGCTTCTGTTCTTTCCCTTCCTGCAGGCTCCTCATCAAGGGCAGTGTTGCTGGGGGCGCCGTCTACCTTGTGTACGACCAGGAACTGCTGGGACCCAGTGACAAGAGCGAGGCAGCACTGCGGAAGGCTGGGGAGGTGGTTCCTCCTGCCATGTACCATTTCGGCCAGTACGTGTGTGACCAGACAGGCCTCCAAATACCCAAGGTACCCAGAGCTGGGAGCGAGGCCAGGGCTTGGTGGGAGTTCAGCTGTGGGGTCCTTCCAGCCCTGCTTGGTATCTTTTGCCCTGGGGGAGGTTGCATGGTCCCAAGATCTGAGCACTTTTCACCCTTTTGTCTCTCTTCCCAGCTCCCAGCCCCTCCAAAGATTTCCTTTCCCATCCGTGACTCCTGGAATTCAGGTAGGCCCCCCGAGTCCCTCTGCTTGGGAGGTGGCTTCAGACACCCCAGGCTAGCACCCTTCCTTGCTTCCTGGCCATTCCTTTTTGTCCATCCCTTTTTCTGCTCTCTGTGTGTCTCCTGTTGATCAGAGGAGTGGAGATTCCAGGGAGAGGGCCATGAAGAAGTCTCCTTAGAGGGCTGGTCTGTGCACTGTCAGGTAGAATTATAAGAGTTCTCATCAGGGCTTGTCCTGTGAACTTGAACAGAACAAGGCCCTGCCTCTTGTTTGCCTCAGTTTTCCTCTACAAAAGCCTTGCCAACCTAAGAGTTTTAACTGGGGCTTGGCCAAGACTGAGTCGGGGACTTCACTGGCTGCCCATACCCTTCCTACAGGTGTCATCACAGTGATCTCGGCTCTGTCCGTTGCCCCCTCCAAGGCCTGTGAGTACTCCAAGGAGGGCTGGGAATATGTGAAGGCACGTACCAGGTAGTGAGTCAGCAGAGGCTGCCTGCCCTGGGTGAGAATGGGCAGGGACACCACTGACCTGAAGATTCCAGACGGGACCCCACTCGAAGGGCAGCTCCTGGCCTTGCTGGCCCAATAAAGGACTTCAGAAGTGTTCCCTGACCTGTGTGCTAGCCCTGAGGGGCATTGGGTGGGGCTGCCAATGACCAGAGCGCCTGGGCCTAGGATTCTGGCTCCTGATGGCTCTTTGGGGCTTGACTTTGGCCACAGACCATGGTTCACCCCTTTGCCTTCTGGCCCTCAACCTGGTGTGGGAAGTCAGAGCAGGTGGTGCTCAGGGGTCCCAGGAAGGGATAGGACTGTGCTAAGGCCAATCATGGGTTGAGGGTTCTTGGTGCTGGGAGGCCGAACTCAGGGTGGGACAATCTGAGAGCCAGGGCTTGGAAGCACGGGCAAATTTGTGAGTCCCCTTCACTATTCAACATGGCAGGAGCCCCTAAAGCTGCTGATTTTCTGTCTTCTCAGTTCCCTGATACATGGTCTCCCCCCTCATCACACCCCTTCCCTGACAGTCCTGGTGATTCCTGGCAAGCACAGGCTGGGGTTTGTTGCCTTTCAGAGGGTCTCTCCACCCCCATCTCCCAGATATATCCTTTTCCCATGGAATGCCATCCCTGCCACCTGCTGCCTTAGTTGCCTGGCCACCTGAATGTGTCTCCCGCATCAGGCTGTGAGCTCTGGGAGGGTGGGTTGTCCAGGAGCTCCCTACAGGGCCACAAAGGGTGTCCCACAAGGTTAGAAGAAACCTGTGTTTGGTATTTCCAGAAAGACAAGCGAGGGAGTGGGTTGGATGGAGAAATAGACACTTTGCCAGGATGTGCCCCTGAAATAGGGAGCCAGTCTAGGTGAGGGTACCCATGGACTGGAATAAGATCCCCCCAATCCTAAGAGTTCTGGAGATTGTTGCCTGGTTTAGAGGGCAGAGCTCAGGAGGCAGACATATGCTACAGATGAAGGGAGCAAAGACCACCCCCTGGGGACAATTCTCTGGAGAGTGTGTTTGACTCTGCAGTGGGGAAAGATGAGCAGCTGCCTGCTGGGCCCCCTACACCTCCATCCTGGCAGCTGAGTCTTATAGCTCCTAGAACTTGGCCATGAAGTTACCATGGGCTTCATGTCCTGGGTCCAACCTGCCATCAACTGACACGTGTGCACTTGTCTGGTCAGGGGATTAAGGGGGCTGTGCAATAGACTCTAGAGGGCAGCTCTAGCAGCAACTCGAGTAGGACTGGAGACCAAGGGAGCATCTGGCCACATCCACAGCCCCTCAAAGTCTCCAGCAGCATGGACTAGAGTTGGGGTGTTTTACAGATGAGAAAACTGAGTGCCGGGGGTGGAATATAGAACAATACAGAGCAGGTGTGTACAGCACGGCGTCACTTTGACAGGAGGAAGCAGCATTCTCTGAAGTTTATTTTGTTGGCTGTAGCAAGCTAGACCAGGACAGGTGAGGAACAGGGCCCAGGAGAAGCTAGTATATGGTGATGTTGGCAATGGCAGCAGAGATGTAAAAGGCAGGCAAGGGGAGTCCAGCATGACAGGAACACTAAGTGACCACCTAGAAGTGGCTGCCCCTCTGTTCCAAAAGCTAAACTTAAGACACCAAACAGTAAAACTCCTAAAAGGAAACAGGAGAAACTCTAAGATACTGGATTTTGCATTGATTTCTTAGACATAACACGGTAAGGACAGGGAAGAAAAGGAAAACTAAAGCGGACTTTGTCAAAACTTAAAAGTTTTATGCAACAGGGCAGCGCCTGTGGCTCAGCGAGTAGGGCGCCAGCCCCATATACCGAGGGTGGCGGGTTCAAACCCGGCCCCAGTTGAACTGCAAAACAAAAAAAATAGCCGGGCGTTGTGGCGGGCGCCTGTAGTCCCAGCTACTTGGGAGGTTGAGGCAAGAGAATCGCCTAAGCCCAGGAGTTGGAGGTTGCTGTGAGCTGTGTGATGCCACGGCACTCTACTGAGGGCGATAAAGTGAGACTGTCTCTACAAAAAAAAAAAAAAAAACTTTTAGCCAGGCATTGTGGCAAACGCCTGTAGTCCCAGCTACTGGGGAGGCTGAGGCAAGAGAATTGCCCAAGCCCACGAGCTGAAGGTTGCTGTGAGCTGTGACTCTACAGCACTCTACCGAGGGTGATAAAGTGAGACTCTGTCTCTACCAAAAAAAAACAAAAAACAAAAAAACTTTTATGCAACAAAGTACACTATCAGCTGGGTACAGTGGTGGTGGGCCCCTGTGGTCCCAGCTACATGAGAGGTGGTGGCAGGAGGATCACTTGAGCCCAGGAGTTTGAAGCTGCTATGAGCTATAATTGTGCCTATGAATAGCCACTGCACTCCAGCCTGGCAACATAGTGAGACTGTATCTCTTAAAACATTAAAAAAAAAAAAACACCATTAGTAGTGAAAAAGATAATCCACAGAATGAGAGGAAATATTCACAACCCATTTATCTGTTAAGAGCTTAATGTCATGAATATATAAATGGGCTGGACATAATGGCTCATGCCTATAATCCTAACATGCTAGAAGTCAAGGTAAGAGGACTGCCTGAGCTCAGGAGTTCAAGACTAACCTAAGCAAAGCAAGACTCCCGTTTCTACTTAAGATAGAAAAATTAGTCAGGCACTGTAGCGGGTACCTCTAGTCCCAGCTACTCAGGAGGCTGAAGCAGGATGATGGCTTGAATCCAGGAGATTGAGGTTGATAAGAGCTAGGCTAAGGCCATGGCATTCTAGCCAAGACAGCACAGCAAGACTCTGCCTCAAAAAAAAAAAAAAAAAAAAATATATATATATATATATAAGTATATATATACACACACACATGATCCAACTCAAAACAAAACCCAGTTCAAAAACAAGCGAAAACTTGAATAGACATTTCTCTAAAGAAGATACAGTAGGCCAGGGGAGGAGGGTCACTTGAGCCTAAGAATTGCAGGCTATAGTGAGCTATATGATTGCACTCTAGCCTGGGTAAAAGAGAGACCCTTTTTCTAGGAAGAAAAAAAATGAAAGAACAATACGTACATGAAAAGATGCTCAACATCACTAATCATTAGGGAAATGGAAATCAAAACCACAATGTGCTATACCACTTCACACTCATTTAGATGGCTTTTATAAAAAAAGAGGAAAGTAAGTGTTGGTGAGGCTGTGAAGCTGGAACCCTTGTGTTCTGCTGATGGGGATGTAAAATGGTGCAGCTATTGTGGAAAAACAGTATGGTGATTCCTCAGAAAACTAAACAGGAAATTACTATGATTTAGCAAGTCCACGCATAGGTATGTATCCAGAGGAAATAGGGACTCAAATACCAGTATTTGCAGCAGCATTATTCCCAATAATTAAGAAGAGGAAGCAACCTGAAGCCCTCTTGACTGATAAAAAAGTGTGAATATTATTTAGCCACAAAAAGGAATGACACACTGACATAGGCTATAATGTGGATGAACCGTGAAAACATGCTCAGTGAAATAAGCCAGACAGAAAAGGCAAAATCTGGCACAGTGGTTATGGCACCAGCCACATACATCAAGGATGGAGAGTTTGAACCCAGCCTAGGCCAGCTAAAAAATAAAAAGGCTGAGAGATCCCTAGTGTTACCAGATTGCCAGAGACACAAAGTAGAATGGTAAGGTGCCAGGAGCTGGGCTGTTTAATGGGTGGGTACAGTTTGTGTGAGGTACTTAAAGTTCTGGAAATGAATACTGGTTAATGAATGGTTGTACAACACTGGGAATGTACATAACTAAATTGCATACCTTAAAATGGTAAATTTTTCTGACCTGTAGAACTGTATTATGGTATTATGAATTTCATGTTAAGTTTGTGGAAATCTGCTACAGAAGCCCTAGAAACTCAAAACTCCCTATATTCTGAGGCATGCTAGTTCCTTATGTCCGCCACAAGTCACCCTTGCTGTGACAGTTGTATTCAGCCCTGGCTGCCCCACAGCCCCCTCTGGTGGCCAAGACTCTTCTATCCTGCACCCCCAGCTGCCACCATGGCAGCTCCACTGTCTCTGTGGCCACCCTAGACCCTTCCTTATCTGAAGATGCGTGATGCTTGGGGAGAAGACGTCCTGCATTTACTGCCTTTTCAGCACTTGCTGTAAGAGGTCTGGGTGTGGGAGAGGAGTGCAGCCCAGAAACACCTGAAATGCTAAGCATAATTTCACTTAAACTGGTGAAAACAAAGAGATGACACTTTATAAAGGGTATGTGAACAGAAACACATTTATTACAAAAAAAAAAAAAACAAAAAACAACAACAAATTCACATTGTGTTGAGCTATATAATGGCAGCAGATAAAAAAAATATTTTTACACAGTTTAAGATAACTCCTAACAGAACATAGTCTTGTTGCCACATGACAGGACACAGGGTTCAAAGTATTTAGTAGCGGCGAGTGAAGCGGCTGTCGCTGGGCCTGCTCCCTCGACTCTGGCCTCCAAACCCGCCTCGCATTCTGCCCCGTGGGATTGGGTGGCCCCGGGAAGCCCCACCAGGGGCAAAGCTGCCACGCCTAGGAACAAATTCAAAAGCTTTAGTTCAGGAAGCTCTTCTACTCTGGCCCCATCTCAGCCTACAAGGACTTGAGGGGGTCTGCCCACAGGTAGGTGCCCCATCTGATCCCCCACCCCCAGCAGTAGATAAACTCAATAGGCCTCAGATGACCAACCTTGCACCACGCTTGGGGGGAAGGTGGCGTTAGTTTGGAATATTCATTTGTTTTTGGTTTTTTTTGTAGAGACAGAGCCTTACTTTATCACCCTCAGTGGAGTACCGTGGCGTCACACAGCTCACAGCAACCTCTAACTCCTGGGCTTAGGCGATTCTCTTGCCTCAGCCTCCCGAGTAGCTGGGACTACAGGGGCCTGCCCCAACGCCTGGCTATTTTTTTTGTTTTGCAGTTCAGTCGGAGCTGGGTTTGAACCCGCCACCCTCGGTATATGGGGCTGGCGCCCTACTCTGAGCCACAGGCGCCACCCTATTCACTTGGTTTTAAATCTTCAATGAGGCAGACCAACATGCAGAGAAGGGAGCCACCACAGGGAAAGACTAGCATCAGTGACAAAGTGCCTTACCCTGACATCCCACCCTGGTTCATCATGTGGCCAGACATGCTTCTTTCACCACCTGGAAGAAAGACACACTCTTCACAAAGTGTCCAATGTTGGTTACAGCACCCAATTAAATTCATAAGTAATAGATGCCAGCAGGATGCCTTAGTACACGCACTGCACAAATCTAGCCTCACTATGCCTGCTGCCCCATTCCTGGTCCAGACCTCCAGAGATTAGGGTCACGGTGACATACACCCATCCATAATGTGTTCGTTCAAGTTAATGAGCACCACTACTCCAGGAGGAACTGGAACTCAACAGGATGGCGGCAGGTAGAGCCAGAGTGGTTCAATCTTTTCAGGGGCTTCCCAACAAAGACACACCAGTTCTGGCCAGGAGCCCACTCCTCACCTTGCCACCTCTTGTGATCCCTGTCCATCATGCCTCCATCAGCTGCGCCTTGCCATGCCCGGTCATCCTCTCTTCGGTCACCCCAGTCCCGTCTGCCCCTTGAAAAAAGACATCTCTGATTTGGATTGCCCCCATCAGTATGGGCAAGGTGGCTGGGGAAATGGGAGCTGGCTCTCTGCCCAGTGGGCTCAACCAGCTCTCTCCCATCCCAGCAGCCCCTGCCCCCACTGTGGGACAGGCACTATGGGACACTAACCTGGGGGGAGGAGGCAGTCCCCGGCCTTCACTCAGCCTCTTGTCAGAGCCATAGCCCCCCCAGCCATCTCGTGAGTCCCGGCCATGGCGCTCTGGTCCTCCATGGCGTTCAGGGTAATGCTGAATAGTAAGGACCCAGAAGGAAGAGAAAGCTTCAGTATTAACCACCAGATCCCAAGGCCTTTTGGGCAACCCACTAGCAATGACAATAAGTGCTAACTGGCCTTGTCAGCTGGCATGACACAGTTGCCCCCCTGAAACCTGCAGTCTTGGGTCCTGGCACCAAAAGGGCAAATAGAAACTGCCAAACAATGGAAATGCAGGGCCAAGATTAACCCTCATCTAAAGGACAGTCAATTCAAGCCTGGAAGGCTACCAGGGAGGGGATGCTAGGGCCCAGTGACTACTTTGACACCAAGGAGGGCATCTCCATGGGGGGTTCCTATGGCATAACTAGAGCCAAGAGGGCCACCAACTATGATGATGCTCAAGAGAGCGCTCCAGGGCCCACAGCTCATACACTTAGTGGCCAGGAGCCAAAGGTGTTCTCTCATCAAGTGTCTACTATGTAAAGGCTTGTTTATAACCTTTAACATATGCATGTACTAGAAATTCAGTTTCACAAATTTCTCCCTTTCACAACAAAGGAAGTAATATGTAGCTATAAGCAACACTCTTGTCTATCTACTACCAGATTCCCTGGTTCCAATGACAGGACAGGTAAAAAGGTTAACACTTGTATTGGGAATAATATCATGTCCTGAAGGCTGATAGGGTTATTTTCCTTAAAAAAAAAAAAAGTCCATATGCATGATTTGAGTAACTGCTGTTAAGGTAAACACCAATGCTATGTATGATGGTATTTAATTAAATGCAGCTATTCATTGTGACCATTTTCTAAGTAAGTCTTGCTATTGCTTTGCTTAGGCTGTAGGACTCCTGTCAGGTGGAGCTGGAGGGCAGCATCCCCTTGGTCAGCACAGGCCACATGTGCTCTTTTCTGTGTCCTTCCTGCTATTTGACAGGCAAAAAAGGAAACTTTACGTTCTATGCTCACTTCTTTGAAGCCCAAGGTTAATATTTACTCAAAGCCTGTTCTGTGGATGGAAGAACTCTGCAGCTTTACTTTCTTGGAAGCTATTAAGATGGCTTTGGCTCCATGGTCCTGTTGCCCTCTTTTCCACAGATACCAGGGCCTTTGTGGTTTTGCTCCAGGACCATATTCTAGGTGAGAAAAAACTGGAAAGCAATCCTGGTATGAAATCCTCTTGGATGCTTCTAGGTGGCTTAGTTGTACATGTTCAAGTTCACCTCCCCCATTAAATGGGGAACTCTTTCAGGGTGAAGAGCACAGATGGCCTACTCTTGCATGTCATCAGTGCAAGGTGTGGTCCTACCCACTGCCTACAACAGCCTACTGTGTAGCACTGTTGCCTAGTTCTTTGGTCTATTTTCCCCAAAAATGTGCTATGACACCTCCCCTAAAAAAATAAGAAAAAGGGGTTAATTCTGCAAGATGGACAAAATATAGCCTTGTTCCCTCAAGGGTACAATTAGAGCCACAGCATTCATGCAAGGCACTGCTGCCAAATGCAAGAAGAACTTAAATGGGACTCCCGAAATAATATTTCTATAAATCATCTTCAAGGCATATTGATGTAAAAAAAAATTACACCTGATGGTATAAGAAAAATTATACCCCATTTTAATTTTTAAGAAAGACAACTATGCAAAACTAGACAGTAACATTTTGACAAAGTAGACATCTAGTTCTTTATTTTTTCTTTTTTTTTTTGAGACAGAGCCTCAAGCTGTCACCCTGGATAGAGTGCTGTGGCATCACAGCTCACAGCAACCTCCAATTCCTGGGCTCAAGCGAGTCTCCTGCCTCTGCCTCCCAAGTAGCTGGGACTACAGGCG
>CAUYRH010107891.1:0-17995 GCA_963574655.1 Perodicticus potto | reverse complement strand
CTATGATTGCACCAATGTACACAATTATGATTTAATAAAATTATTAAAAAAAAAGAAATCAAGGAAGATAAAGGAAGGATAGAAGAGCAGAGGCTGATAAATACTCAGCTTGTAGGGAATTTATAAAATGTTGCTGGCTTTTAGAGAAAAAAAATAGAAACACTTTCCCCTCTTGTGCATGTGGAGGGGAAGGGGTTATATAAACAAGGTATTCATGATGGTATTATTATTAAAATAAACCTCAATGTCCATGGGTAGGAAAATTGTGATTTTCATTATGATATATTTTACCTCATAGAACAGTTTACAACCAGTAACAGAGATGATTATGAAGGGATATGGCAACTCAATAAATATTTAGAACAATGTTAAATAAATAAACCCAGCAGAAGACAAGGGATCTACCTTGTGATCACAGCCATTTGAGAATTGTCAATGTCCCCGGATGAATTGGAAGTGGTGTGGGAGAATGATGAGTTGATAATGTCAAGGTGATGTGATGCTAAGTGGGTTTTTTTTTATAAAATTGCCTTTGTTTTTGTAAGGGTGTGTATGCAACAATAAATATTATTCTGTCCCCTTCTCTTCCTTTTCCTTTTCTTTCCCATCCAGGGCCATGTAAGGACAAGGGAGGGACAGGCAGGGCTGAGGGGCAGCCAACCACCGGAATTGGGAAACCAGGGGCACAACACTAGTGACACAGGCCAATTCTGGAGTATTAAAGAGTATTAAGGAGAAGAAAAGAAGATAGAGGAGGAACCAGATGACCTGAAATTTTAGTAATTTTTAAGACCTAGGTGGAAACAAGAACACATATAATTTTAAATGTGGGCTAAATAATATATCGTAGTTTACATTTCTACTACTTTATTTACACTTTCACGTTAATTCCCATGTAATCAGTACAGGCAGTCCCTGAGTTACAAACATCTGACTTATATACAACTT
The DNA here is from genome assembly GCA_963574655.1 of Perodicticus potto. Lineage (NCBI taxonomy): Eukaryota > Metazoa > Chordata > Mammalia > Primates > Lorisidae > Perodicticus > Perodicticus potto. The sequence goes on along the minus strand of CAUYRH010107891.1, from coordinate 17,047 downwards.
ACACTCGAATAGAGAGGCTAGTACAGTAAGTCCCCGAGTTACAAGCATCCGACGGACGCAGGACTTGCACTGACAAATGAGGCTATGACAGGTAACAGGCAAATGCACCTGTTCCGACCTCCATCCATATTCAACTGCAGAACAAACCTATGGAACCTATCTCATGCGTAACCCGGGGGCTGCCTGCACAGTAGATGGCAGAGCTCTTTTCTTGCCTGATTAATAGATGAAAGAACCAAAGCTGAGAGGAGTCAAGTCCCCTGCTCCAAGGTGCACAGCAAGCAATGGCAGGGCCAGGCCTGGAAATGCCTCCTTGGATTCCACGTCCAGTGCCTTGGCCGCCATGGTTGTTTCTAAATAGCTCAGATGGTGGTTGATTAAAACAAACATCGCCGAGGACCAGAGATGGTGCGTCCCCTTATTTAGTCTCTAGACGTCCTGCTAAATCTCCTTGAGTTGCTTTGGCAGGAGATGGCCCTGTGAGTCGTCTCCTCTGTCTAGATCAAAGTCTCTTACCTTCCGCTGGGGAGGCTTCCCATCACGGGCAGCATGTGCGCTTTGTCTTTTGACTCTGGCTGGGGAAGACCCATTCAGGAGAGCATCAGCCGCTTTAGGGGGGACTGCACATAAAGAAAAGCCTTCTGGCTTGGCGCCTGTAGCTCAAGCGGCTAGGGTGCCAGCCACATACACCAGAGCTGGTAAGTTCGAATCCAGCCCGAGCCTGCCAAAACAACAATGACAACTATAACCAAAAAGTAGCCGGGCATTCCAGCGGGCACCTGTAGTCCCAGCTACTTGGGAGGCTGAGGCAAGAGAATTGATTAAGCCCAAGAGTTTGATGTTGCTGTGAGCTGTGATGCTACCGCACTCTACTGAGGGCAACATAGTGAGACTCTGTCTCAAAAAAAAGAAAGAAAGAAAGAAAGAAAGAAAGAAGACAACAGGGTCCCTCACTGGAGTTACTGGATTAAATTTTTTAAAAGCTTGTGTATGGGAATTTGAGCACTGTCTACCACATAAAAAGTTAGCTACCTAGCTGGTCATGAGAATCCCACTAGTAGTGAAAATAGGAAAAGCAGGAATTCATTAAGGGGCTGCAATTCAGAAAAGCCCCATGAAAAAATTTCATTCAGAAATTAGGACCAGGACAAAGGTTTTTCTTTCTTCTCCCCAAAACATATGTATTTCCTATTCCTAACCAACCTATGTGGTTTCTCTTCAGCCCAGGCTACAAGGAAGCATGATTATACTGGCTTCTTAACGATTTTTGTCATGCCCCAGCCCTCTCCCCTTTTATGTCTTCTTTCCTCCACTGGGTCTTGCAAATTAATTGCCATCCAATGTTTTGGAAAGAGGTGGGATATAAATTAGTTGATTACAAAATAAATCAGGTAGTTGTTGCACATAAGTTCATCTGATTGAAGAGTTACCTCCACTGTCTCCCTATGATGCACGAATCAATGGATTTATGCAGGGAGTGTTTAATTTACATACCCAGCATAAACAATATCTGGGTAGTGATGTTGTTTAGTTGCTGTTGAATAAGTGACTACCACCCATGACGCAAAGATTAACCTAAACAAGAGCTTGTGTTTTTCTAAATTTCTCAGTTATGTTACTTTCCAGTAAAGCAAGCTCATGCTTCCTTGGTGAAGATTGCATCCTTCCTGTGTGTGTGTGTGTGTGTTTCTTCTCTGAGTGCACACTACCCATGTTGCCAGGCCTCATGGTCAACTATCATGGTTCCTATCTTACTATCATCCAGTTTTGAGGGTATCCATTTGGCAAGCATTTATTGAGCACCTGATATATACCAGGTTCCCCAGGAAGTTTTTGAAGACTCCCTGCTCAAGGCTTCCCACAAAGTCTAACAGGTGTTACTGGCTGGGCCATTCACTTGGTACTTGGTTTATCTGTGGTCATCCCTTGTACGTTGCTTTTTTAATGAATTTTTGTCTGTCTCTCCCATCAGAGCATGGCCCTGTCCAGAGTAGGGATCTTATCTTAGTCATCTTGGAAGTCCCAGTGCCCCCGTACATCAACCTAGACATATTAGGCTCTCATTAAATGGCTTTGTTGATATTGATGTCATGTCATCCTGGTAATTCAAAATAAAACAAGTGCATATTACATGGGAAGTGAAGTGTTGCCTTCAAACTAAAAACAATAATTGCCATGTGGACATATTAAATAAAGAATATCCAAGGTCCAAGATCGGTGGCTGATGAAGCAGTCGGAGCCACAGATCAGGAAGGCTGCAGACAAAAGTCTGAGTAAAGCCAGCTGCAGGCATCTAAAGGCCAACTCCTATACCCTGGACTATGGCCAAATAAATGTACGGACACCCAGCCCAACTCCACGCTTCAGTCTCACTGCCTGGAAAGGTATGTGGTCATGCAGTGATCAGGGGTTGTGCTTTCTGCGAGTGGGCAAGCATGGCACAAAGCTCCAAGGTGAACAGAATTTGTCCTGTGTGGTGGCCAAGGAAGCACCATCTTTCAAAGTAGGAGGGATGGAGAGTTGCCAAGCCAAGACTGTTTATTGTGATACAGGATTGATGACCTGGTAAGAGTAGTGGTATTCAGTTCGAAAGGAGATATAATGCAGGATATAAAAATAAGTAGATACATAAATATCTCCAGGGAACAAAAAGCCAGCATCTCAATGTATACAGTGTCATAGCAGCCAACTGTTCCCATGGATTCCAATGGTATAAATTTGCAGAGTACTTCTCAGGAAGAAAACTTTTTCGATTTGTGGGACCTGGTCCAAGTCTCTTGAGCTCTACCATCTAAGTACTAAGAATTTGACTTAACATGAGACGCAAATTCCCCTTAGACCATTTTGGTAGTTCTCAAATTCAACATCAGACCAGAATTAATTCTGAGAATTTTTTTTTTAAGACAGGGTCTCATTCTGCTGCCTGGTCTGGAATGCAGTGGCACAATCAGCTCATAGCTCACTGAAGCCTCAAACTCCTAGGGGTCAAGTGATCTTCCTGCCTCAGTCTCCCCAGTAGCTGGGACTACAGTCGCATGACGCCACTCATGGCTAAATTTTTATTTTGGGGGGGGATTTTTTTATAGAGACAGGATCTACTATGTTCGCCAGGCTGCCTTCAAACTTCTGGCTTTAAGTGTCATCCTCTTGGCCTCCCAAAGTATTGGGATTACAGATATGAGCCACTGTCTCTGACCAGGCAACCTTTTTTTTCAAAGAGAAGACTCTTGGATTTTACCTCCAGAGATTGTGATCTAGTAGATCTTTCTTAAAACATGTAGGTGATTCTGGAAATTGGCGGAGTTTGCTGTGAACTGGCCTAAACCTTCTTTCTCTAAGGACTGGAAAAGAAGGGGAATCCCTGGCCCCCTTCAGTGGTGAGTGATTGAGAGGATAAAATTTGCACATAAGAGCAAGGAGAGATTAATGACCGTGACACAGGGGTGCTCGGGGTGGAGCTAAGTGCTGTACGGGGTATTGGTAGACTGGAGAAGAAGAAGGGCGGCCTTCTCTGGCAAGAAAAGAACACATCAAAGCCACAGCCATGAGACTAAGGAGGGCCAGCCGTTTGGGGTGGAAAGGACACATATGGGAGTAGTTGGAAATAAACCTGACTTATAGATACTTCGCAAGTGGCTATGAAATTCTTTTTTAGGAACACTGCTCACAGACAGTGGCCCGATGGAGAGCGTGACTCGAATCAATAATTTCTAACCAAGCTGAAGTTACAAGACACTATAATTGTTGGTTGGATTTCACAGTGTCCCACTTTCCCCCTCCACATCCCTCCAAAGAACTCATCAGAATGGCATTCAGGCCCCAAGCACATCAAGTTTTCCCTTTGTGAGGCTTCCCAAATGCTTCTTAGGAGTCTCCAACTCTGTGATAAAATCTCACTTGGGTTGAAAATCTGGGCACCGCGTTTCCACGTGGGCATACACTCCTTGAGAGAGCTCAAGGAGTCAGCCACCCCCATCCCTGGGCCGTGTCCATCTGGGAATACGGTTCAGAGCACACCTACCACAGAATGCTACCGTGGAGGCTGCCCGGGTCCTACAAATCCTTAACATTGATATCGTTAGGAGTGACTTGGGAAATTTGTCTCATGATGTAGCCTTTGCAAAATCTACTCTGAGTCAGGCAGCACCATGAGTCCTAGGTTATACAATCACATGTCCTAGCTCACGAAGCTCATCTTCTTGCCCATTAAATTTTAGGATGAATCCAAACTGAGATGTATTTGGGCTCAGCTCCTGTAGCTCAACGGCTAGGGTGCCAGCCACATACATCAGAGCTGGCGGGTTCGAACCTGGCCCCGTGGCCTGCCGAGCAACAATGACAACTACAACAAATTGAGACATATGTGGGTATAGCACCTTGGACAGACTCAAAAACAAAAATATCCAGAAATGGAGACTGACAAGTAGAACAAAATGATAGGATACAAAAGAAGCTCAAGAAACACTCCCTTAGTTGAGATGTGGGAGCCACTTATCAGCATCTTTTAAAAAATTTTTTATTTTGGGTGGCGCCTGTGGCTCAAAGGAGCAGGGTGCTGGCCCCATATGCCAAAGGTGGTGGGTTCAACCCCAGCCCGGGCCAAAAAAAAAAAAAAAAAAAAACCCTGCAAAAAAAAAATTTTTTTTTATTTTTAATTTAATTTTTAATTAAATCATAACTGTATACATTTATGGGGGTACAATGTGATGATTTGATATAAAATGTGGAATGCTTAAATCAAACCAACTAACATAACCAACTTCACTTATTTGTTGTGGTATGACATTATAATTTACTCCTAGCTATTTTGAAATATATCCTTGCATTGTGCACATTAGGCGAGATCCCACCAATCCCCCTCCCCTCTCCCTCCTCTCCCCTCCCTCTTATAGACTATATTTGCGTTTCATCATTTGTATCAGTGCACGTTGATATATTGGTTTCATAATAGTATTGAGTACATTGGATACTTTTCTTCCATTCTTGAGATACTTTACTAAGAAGAATAGGTTCCATGTTGTTATTAGTGTCTTTGATCGTGGCCATGAAATTACTTACAGACACCAAGAATGGGAATGTGATGGGCAGGCGTGATGTCGTCATTGCTTTCTCTCTCACCAGGGCTATCGGGAAGCGTTGTCATAATTAACTCATCTCACTTGTGGCTTTGGTTTTTAAGAGTGATGTTATAGAAAACAAGACAAGAACAATTCAAGCTGGGAATAGGAATGAGCCCCAGTGAAAAGTTAAATGATTCCAATTCTTTCCAGGAGAAGAAAAGCCAGAAAAGGGATTTAATTGCGCATTTAAATATACGAGAGTTACTTTAAGGAGAAAAGTGCTTCTCTATCTCAGCTTGGCTTAAGTGAGAAGAAATGGCTTTAATTTTTAGAAGAGAGGTCAATTTGCTTATAAGGAAAACTTTCTGCCTAGAAGGGTTGTTACCCATCGAATAACTGAGATGTAGGTGGCCTCTCCTTTCTTCGAGAGCTTTAAGATGAAGAGAAACACACTTGTCTGGAACGGTAGAATTCCAGCATGGAAAAGAAAAGGCGGGGTGGATTGCATGTTTAACAGTCTAGCAATTCAGGCTCTGAGGTCCTACAAAATGAAAAAGGGGATTTTTATAGTCACAGGAATTTAGAACCCTAGCCACAAGGCAAGTTCCTCCCCACACATTACAGGTAAGGAAGCCGAGGCCCACAGAGGGTTAAGTCACTTGTTCAAGGCCACACATGGATGAGGGCAGAACCAAGTTTGGGTCCCAGCAGTTGATTTCTGTCCCTGCCGTGAAAATTTGCACCTTCATTTTGGTTCTAAATAAGCAATCCCTTTCCTATTGCTGACTTGCCATGCTTCTAGGAGGCAAGAAAGTGAAGTTCAAATGCTTTATTTGAACTATATTCTTTCTTTGAGCTCTATTAAGGTTTAATTGACCAATATAAATTGTATATATATTCTGGTATACAATGTGATATTTTGACAGCTGTATCTATTGTGAAATGATTCAATCATACCAGCTAATTAACATACCAGCACCTTGCCTACTTACTTTCTTAAAACACATAAAATTACTGTCTTAGCAATTTTCAAGTATCCAATACATTGTAATTAACTATAGTTGCTGTGTTCGACAATAGCTCTCCTGACTAAGGGTAATAATTGTCTCCTTTTCCCAACATGTCCTCAAATTGCCCCTGCCCTCATCCGGTGGTAACAACCCTTCTACTCTCAGCTTCTGTGAGTTCAACCTGTTTAGGTTCTACCTATAGGAAACAGTGTGCAGTTTTTGTCTATCTGTGCCTGGCTCATTTCACTTCAGTCCTCCATATTGTCACAGATGACTATTTTCTATTCTTTATAACTTTTAAAACTTGTGATTGAAGAGAGGAATTATTTTGGTATCAGGATGTTTCCAAGTAGCTTTTTCTGCATCTGCCCCAGCAGTTAGGGGCACCAAGGGCAGCCCCTGCACATGTAGCTGGGTGGGGTTAGGCGCAGCTCCTGGTCTTAGCACAGGGTCCATTTCTGGTTGTGAAATGGGTTCAAATCTTTTATTAACTTGCCTTCAACTGTCTTGTTCTAGCAAGGATTTAAGGCAGCTCAAGGCTAAAATCAGTTCTTAGTTTCCAGCAAACCAATATCCCGGCTACTCCAGGCCACCAAAGGACATTCAGATATATGGTAGAATCTCTGTAAGTTGACCACCCAAGGGACTCTAACAAACTGGTCAATATATGGGAGGTGGTCAGCATAAGGAACTAGGCCTGCTATACTGACACATGTGTGGTACATGTCTGGTCTATGAAAATTAGGTCAACTCAAGGAGGTGGTCAATTACGGGGTTCCTGTCTTTCCCCATTGTTGCCAGGTGCTATGGAGAACTCAGCTCTCATCCAGCTTCAGGTTCAATCAGGCAAGTTAAGCAAAAGAACAAAATACTCTTATTTTGGTAATTGTCCAGAGGAGGTCTTAATCTTCCAGAGGAAGGCCATTTTCAGGATGGGGTGGGCATGGGAAGACAAGAAGCAAGGGTTAAAAACGACTTTTCTCCCCAATGATTAAGTACAGTGTTCCTCAACCAAAGATAAATGGAAAAATTGATGGTAGATTTCACAACTTTCTGGATAGTTCTAGAAAGAGACTTTGGGAAGCAAATCCAGGTTTTAGTCAAGCCTCCTCTTAACTTGGAACCACAGTCACTTGGTTCCAGAGTGGCTGTGATTGTGTGTAATTCTGAGGGTTTTGTTTCTGACATAAGCTCTATTCAGAAGAAAACTATCTATAACTTGGGAACATTTGGTGTTTGGGGTTTTCATCTCTGTATCCCTCATTTTTCCCAAAGTGATACTGCTTAGGCAAGCTTCATGTAGGAATTCATCTTTCAGCTCTTATTTCAGGAAAATGAAAACCCTCTCTACCTTCTGTCTGCTCAGCAGGGCAGTACTAGCCTTGTCATTGGAGGGCCCCCAAGTCCAAGGCTGTGCCTGAGGGGTAGAAAAGACTCCCTGAGATTCAAAGTGATGCTTCCAGCAAGCCAGGCACAGGGCCTCACGCCTGTGATCCTGGCACCTAGAAGGCTGAGGCAGGAGAATTGCTTGAGCTCAGGAGTTTGAGACCAGCCTAAGTAAGAGCAAGACCCCATCTCTACAAAAAAGTAGAAAAATTAGGCAGGGTGCAATGGCTCATGCCTGTAATCCTAGCACTCTAGGAGGCCAAGGTGGGTGGATCGCCTGAATTCCAGAGTTGGAGACCAGCCTGAGCAAAGCAAGACCCCGTCTCTACTAAAAATAAAAAAACTAGCTCGGGTTGTGGTGGGTGCTTGTAGTCTTAACTACTCGGGAGGCTGAGACAAGAGGATTGCTTGAGCCCAAGAATTTGAGGTTTTTGTGAGGTAAGATGACACCATGGCACTCGACCCAGGGCATCTGAGTGAGACTCTGTCTTTAAAAAGAAATAAAAATTGCTTTTAGAAAACAGAAAAATTTACTTGGCCTGATACTGAGTGCTTATAGTCCCAGCTACTTGGGAGGACGATGCAGGAGGATTTCTTGAGCCCAGGAGTTTGAAGCTGCAGTGAGTTATGATAAAGCCACTGTACTCTAGTAACAAAGCAAGACTGTCTCAAAAGAAAAAAAAAAAAAAAGCTTCCAGTGAGAGTCCACCAGGGGAGGCTGGGACCCTTAGCTCAGCTGACACACAGGCTCACCAGAAAAACCAGACCTCCACACCTTGTGGTTGATGCCAGCTTAACAGGCTGCAGTGAGCCGCTTCACCCTTGGCGCCCAGTATCTCCACTCAGACAAGGTCCAGAGTTTTGGTTGGAAGGAATGTGGCAGCCAGACCCGTGTGTGCTGTGAGAGTCAGTGTGCACGCCTGCACCATCCCTTCACCTCATGTTACCACCCAAAGGACCAGGATTGTAGTCCTAACAATTTAACTAAGTGGGCTCCCCAATGACAAGGACGAGGGTGTGGATAGAAAGCCTAGAAGAAGGCCGACAATGTGACAATATTGCCACTTGATGTAACCCATGTCAAAAGTTCTCAATATTGTCATCAACTCTTTAAGAATTGCTAAAGTGGGCTCGGTGCCTGTGGCTCAATGGGCTAAGGCGCCAGCCACGTACACCTGAGCTGGCGGGTTCGAATCCAGCCCGGGCCCGCCAAACAACAAGGACGGCTGCAACCAAAAAATGTCCAGGTTGTGGCGGGCACCTGTAGTCCCAGCTACTTGGGAGGCTGAGGCAGGAGACTCGCTTAAGCCCAGGAATTGGAGCTTGCTGTGAGCTGTGATGCCACAGCACTCTATCCAAGGTGACAGCTTGAGGCTCTGTCTCAAAAAAAAAAAAAAAAGAATTGCTAAAGTGATGTGTAATCACTTCAGAAAGGAGGACACACACCTATCATCTTGTACACAGTCTTGGGGATTTCATGGGTGCCCTGAAGGCCAGCGTGGACAAGACCACCAGCAAGGAATCCCTGCCCAATATGGTCAGACACGTTGTCCCAGTGAAGGTACACAGGGGCCCGAACTATCACCTCTCTGTCCCCAAAACAAATGCTCACTTGTAGTGTTACGGTCCTAGGAAGGAATAGAATCCTCTGGTTCTGGACCCAGACCTAGTTGTGTTTCAGCTTACAGTTAACTAGCTGTGTGACTTTAGACAAAGCACTTAACCTCTCTGAGCCTGACTTTCCTCATCTGAAAATTGCAGTAACAGCACCACCTGTATTGTGGGATTGTCTGAAGGTTACACGAGAAAGCAAACGCCAACTGCTAGGCACAGTGGAAAGGATAGTTGGTCTTGGTAGCAAAAACCCAGAAACATTATTAACGCTTAGCTTTTCAGTTAAGAGCTAAAAATCAGATTTGCTCTCTGCTCTCTGCTTTCTTTCTCTCCCTAGGAGACTTGCTAGCAGGCACCCGTGGAGTTCCATTTTCACAACATCTAAAAGACACAGTGGTTAGCACATAGGCGCCCAGAATACATTAGCTGGGAGCAGGCCCAGGCGTAAGTCACACCATCCACACGGTGATATTAACAATCAGGGCTTGAGTTGAGGAGACCCCAGAGATGACAGGAGCCATCGTGCTCACACTGAGCACAGGTCCTTTCATCTGTCTCAAGCTCTGTGCACGCACCCCTGATAAGATGGGATGTGTGAGGGAACCTCAAATCCGGGGCAATTTTCCCCGACTGAGAAATGAAAGCAACGAGAACCAATTACACAAGTAACATACATGGATGTGGTAGAAACACCCGAGAATTTCATTGCAGCTCTGCGGTGCAATTTTCCAGGAGAGCAAATTGAAAGGGCGAATGTGCCGTACTGAGATTCTTCGCAGTGTTTTAGTAGCTGCATCACCCCAGGGTGCCCAGAATCCCGCCCTGCGGGGCTCCAACACCATCACCGAAAAACCTCAGGACCCCCGGGAATTCTAGTTCAAATCCCTTAAGGCCTTTTCCATCAGCATAACCCAGAATATTCCATTTTATAATATTTCCTTGACAGCAGCTAGCAAAACAAGCCACATTTCTCCCATTCTCTCTTTGTTTGTAAGACTGTCACAGGTTGGGATGTTAAGAAACCAGGGAAGTGAGGGAGAAGACAGAATTGGGGCACAGGAAACCAAAAAGGCCACGGGGAAGAAGGAAGCGCACCCCTCACCTCACGGTCTTGGGCTGGAAGGTTCGTTTGCTAGGTGTAGGGGCAATTGTGATTTTGTGCCTGTGGTTTTCTAGCTCCAGATTCAGCAGTGATATCTTTACACTATTAGCACTTAATAAAACAACTTAAGGCTGCAGCCAAATTAATCTGTCTTACAGTGAGAAAAGTCACAAAGTCCTGTTGGCATAAGGAATGGGATGAGGCCAAAGCCCCACTTGGTGCCAAGTTCTGGGCTTTGAATGGTGTCTCCTGCTGTGGGCATGTACACCAGGTCACCTGGGCTTGGAATTAATGAAGGCGCCCACCCAGGATTCATCAGACACATGCGCTTAATTCCGGCATCTTCATTTTAAAACCTCTCTTTGTGATCTCTTTTTCTGCCCTGAAAATAACTGTGGATCAAAACCCAACGAGGGCAGGAGAGGAGAGAGAGGCCGAGCCTTGCTGAGTTTGTCTAATTTCACAGACGTCTATCACGGTGTTGACAGTCAATTTGCCGGTGCAGCATTATCAGGCTGGGGCCCAACTAGAGGAAATTTGGTGTTGAACATTCTAGCTGTTGGTCTGCGAGGCCCTCCACCCCGCAAAGCAGATGCTCTGTGGAGCGTCACAAAAGGTTCAGTTGATCCCACACAAACCTGCGGAAGTTAACTTCAGAGAACCTTCAGGAGAACGGGCAAGAACAGGCCAAGTTCATCTGCAGACCTGGCCTCAATCTGCATGGCAGTGCCCACTGGCCACGGGAGCAGTGAAGGCAGGAGAGGCCTCAGGCCTGGATAGTGGCGAGAGCTCAGCTGAAGTCCTTGGACACCAGGGGAAGGAGCAAACACACAGGCCAGGAAAAGGGTGGGTCTCTCGCTGTGGCGCTCAGGAAATGCTGGTTTGCTTTGAAGCGAGGAATGCAGCTGGCATCTTCCTATGGCAGGGCAGTCTTACGTCTCTCTGAGATGCTGATCTAAGATCCAGAAGGCACAGGTGCCAGGGACTGGAGCACTTCAGCATGGATGGACGGACGCCTACGTGAGGCGGACGCTGTCCGCAGGCACCGGGTAGGGAAGCCAGGAAATGGGCCCACCTCACAAAGCCAAGAGCATCACACCGGCCTGCACTTTCTCTCTCTCTCACGCACACACACACACACACATCCCATGCACACCCAGACACACACACCACACATCACGCACATACACCACACCACACACAGATCATGCACATGCTAAACCGCTGACAGACACATCCGTCACCCTGGGTAGAGGGCCATGCTGTCATCATGACTCACAGCAACCTCAAACTCTTGGGCTTGAGCAATCCTCTTGCTTCAGCCTCCCAAGTAGCTGGGACTACAGGTGCCCACCACAACCCGGCTACTTTTTCCATTTTTAGTAGAGATGGGCTCTTGCTTTTGCTCAGGGTGGTCTCCAACTCCGGAGCTCAAGCAGTCCACCTGCCTCAGCCTCCCACAGTGCCAGGATTACAGGTGTGAGCCACCGCACCCGGCCCACGTGCACATCTTATACTCAGATGTACACACCCCAGACCCCACACACCAGGGCTCAGGCATGTACACCACACCACACGTACTACACGCAAATGTGCATCACACACACACAGCATACACTTGCCGCCCACTCATCACACACACATCATGCATAAAAAAACCACACAGCACACACAACACATACCCCTTACACACAGATACGCAGGCACACACGTGCACACAGTCTGAGGCCTTCTCTGCAGAAGCGGGGTGCTCTAGGTGGATGGGAGGGGCCCTCAGCACATCCCCTGCAGGGCTGACCTGCTGAGCAGCAACGTGACTCCTCAGAGAAGGCACATTTTACAAGAGAATCCCCAGGTCCCAAGTGGCCTGTCACTCACAGAGATGCAGTCTGACCAGGCTGCTTCTGACAGCTCCAGGTGTGGTCACGCTAAGGAGGCAGGCAAGGGGTCATGTCTCCTGAGCTCCCATCAGGACACATGACTGTCGTCTGTTCCAATAGGGAAACAGAACATCTTAAAGGTGGCGGTACCTGCAAGATTCAAAGTATGTCATAAGGGTTGGCATAAGTATGTCAAAGTGGTTAATAATTCATTTTCAGAAGTAGTTTTTATTATGTTTTGAGCTCTTACTATGGGCCAGGCACTTGGCTGGGTGCACTGCGCAGAGGACCATTAGTCCCCATAGCTGCTCTCAGAGCGGGTACTAACATACCCATTATACAGATGGGCAAAGGCCCTCATGGTTAAGTAGCCTGCTTAAGGCATAGCTTAGAGCAGGGTTCAAATGGGTTTGTCCAGCTCCAGAGCCCATATTCTTTGCTTCCACTGTGTTGGGAGATTTTGTTGGCCTTGAAGAAAAGATCTTTGACACACTGCAATAGTGGGTGTCCAGAGGGTGAGATCAAGTGGACGAATATGGTATGAAATTTGTCTCTAATTAAATCTGACATAAAATTTTAGAATATATTATTATATACTGAGTAGCAAAGCAAAAAAGAAAAATCATGTTTCATGTTTCCAAATGCCAGCCACAACCACCAATTTCTCAGAGAATGATAAAAATACAGGTTGCCTTTGTAGGTCTCTAACTGTAGAAATGTAGGGATGGAAGTGAAATAGGTTTGAGAGCTCCCAGCTGCTTCAGTCAGTGACGAGGGACAGCTCAGCCTCCCTGTGTGTGGGGCCCTTCCCTGCAAAATATCTGCTTGAAATAGGTCTGAGAGCTCCTGGCTGCTTCAGTCAGTGACAAGGGACAGCTCAGCCTCCCTGTGTGTGGGGCCTTTCCCTGCAAAATATCAACTGAATGGTTTTTATAAAACCAGTGGGTGTCAGATGGCTCTAACTGATTTGCACTTAGCTGATACCTGTGTTACTAGGGTGACACCCCAGGGCCAGTGACGTCACTCCACAATGGTGACATCAGCAGCACACACTTGTGGGACATGTGTCCAAAGTGGCCACTAGCTTGGGCTCCTGTCACTCAGTTGGCTCCATCTCATCCGCCCGCATCTTGAAGTTGATGACCCAGTGGGGACAATGCCCTGATGTCCTGCAATCAGATGTCAGCCGCAGAGCTTTGGGTCAATGCCATGTGCATGCTTGACAGACGCTGTCCCCGGCAGGTCTTCAGTTCGTGCTGAACTGTGGGAAGCCACCAAATTAGTCACAGACAGCACGACAAGGCAAAAACTCTTGACTTTCTTAAAAGAAATTGAATTAGGGAATTGAGACTCCCTGAGGAGGGACAGCTGGGCCCTGGTAATCCTGACACTTGCCTTCCCGAAAATCAGCTTCCTATTTTAGGAAGATAATAATAAAATAAATAAATTCTCATCTATTTTAGGCTGCTTAGAAGAATCTCACTCTTGTTTAAAGCTTTGGCCCCATATGGAGATAAATTCTTTCCATTTATTTCCCATAGCACTGTTGTGGTAGCTCTGGAGTATTAAAGGGTTATGAATAATGAAAAAGAAAGAGAGAGAGAGAGAGAGAGAGAGAAGGGAAGGGAAGAAAAGGAGGGAGGGAGGAAGGAAGGAAGGAAGGAAGGAAGGAAGGAAGGAAGGAAGGAAGGAAGGAAGGAAGGAAGGATCCTCTAAAGGAGTTCCCTCCTTCTCATGTCCAAGATTTCCTTGCTGTGCTGTGCTTCAAATGATTCATTAATTCACTCCTGTACATGCTCAGCATTTATTGAGCACTTCCTATGTGCTGTAAATTTGGGTAGAGGCTGAAGATGCGACATCTCTGCCCCCATGGAACCTCGCTTGGTGATATCTGGGATTCCTTCGCAAGTCCCAGGAGGGTCATGCTTCTGTCATGAATGATTCTGATGTTTCTACAAAAGCGTCTCTTCTGCTCGCTTCAACCTTTGCTTGAATTATCAAGCACTGAGTTTAACCCTCCAAAAAGGCTGTGATGGCCACTTGTTTTGATTGGGGTGAGTTGATGGGGGACTACACCAGACAGCCTGAGTTTCCTTCTAAGGAACAGCAGCATGGGTGGGGCCAACATCATCTCTTCTTTTTGAGACAGAGTCTCACTCTGTTTCGCTGAGCTAGAATGTAGTGTCATCAGTCTGGCCCATAGCATCCTCCATCTCCTGGGCTCAAGTGATCCTCTTGCCTCAGCCTTCTGAGTAGCTGAGACTATGGGTGCTGGCCCCAATACTCATCTAATTTTTCTAGTTTTAGCAGGGATGGGTCTTGCTCTTGCTCAGGCTGGTCTCAAATTCCTGACTTCAAGGGATCCGCCCACCTCAGCCTCCCAGAGTGCTAGGATTACAGGCCAGAGCCACCGAGCCCAGCCTCAGAGAAGACTTCGTGTATCCGTATCCCTCGACACATCTGGGTATCATGAGGCTCCAGAGGAATCCCTCTGGCCCCGGGAGTTTGCGGTTGGACATACTCTGCCCTGAGATACTGACAGAGCATTTGTACCCAGATACCACACAGTCCAGGGAGTGGGGTCAAGGTTGAGACCAAGGGAGTGCTGGGTGTCAACTCCAGTCTAAGGCTGGGGAGCAGGGCTGTGCTGCCCCCGATCTTCTGGGACTCTGGAGTGGCCAGACCTGGTTCAGCAGGTGTAGCACATAGCTGGGGAGGGGGTTCGGCTAAGGTGGAGGCAGAGGGGTGAGTGCTCCCTCCATCTGAGGCATCCTCACACCTACCCATTCCCCCCAGGATATCACCCCAATCCTCTCCCCACACAGGCTGCTCAGAATTTGGGGGTTCCCAGAAGCTCCCACTGTGCCTACTCCTTCCACCAAAAAGAAACACCAACACGATGGACTCCATTGCATTCTATTTTCAAAAAGTTTCTCCTAAGAGTTTCAATGAATTTACAGCAAATTAAAGCCTATGTTTTTCTGTGTATTCTGAAGTGCACTGCTTGCGAGGTCTGACTGCGGGGAGAGTGACTCTTCATTGAGTTACTAATTACTATTTTCATTACATTTAAGAGACTTTGCAATTTTTTTTTTTTACTGATTTGTTTTTTTGTTTGTTTGTTTGTTTGTTTATTAAATCACAGCTGTGTACATTAGTGCAATCAAGGGGTACAATGTGCTGGCTTCACACACAATCTGAAATGTTTTCATCAAACTGTTCAAGATAGCCTTCAAGGCATTTTCTTTTCTTTTCTTTTTTTTTTTTCCCCCGTGGTAAGACAGAATTTATTTACTGAAAAGAATACAGAAAACATTAAAGCTCCTGGTAGAGAGAGAGAACTCAAGTGGGGAGAGAAAAGCTCTCTCCATTTCTCTCCTGGTCTTTCCCCGTCTCCCCCTTTAGGCTTTTAGTCTCGGGGTATATATAGGTGTATGGGTTCCTTGGCCAGGAAACGAATGAATACAGTCCCTTCCAGGGCAAAGTGAATGAATGTATCAATGAATGGACACAGTCCATTCATGGAATTGAGGCCTAGGAAATTCACATGAAATTGACCTAGGCATAGGAAATGGGGGGTTCCACATTTAGTCCTAAGTGTAAAGTGAAGGTGATACCAAGACACAGGTGTCTCCTCAGCAGTTGTCCAGCCTTTTAGGCTATTGGAGTCTCTGGTGGGCGTTGGAGGTCCCCCTCCTTGCCTGTCATCCTGCCCACTGGTTCTTCAGCTGGCTGCCGCAGCACCGACACCAAGGAGGAGGCGGCAGGTCCGCCAGCTCCGCTGAGCTGGCTAGGGTGCCAAATGTCCTGCATCAATTCTCCTTCTCCGAGTAGAAACTCCAACTGCTGTTAGGGAAAAAGGGCGAAGACTCGATCTAACTGCTTCCTGCTGAATCGGGCGATGATAGAAGGGGGCAGTTAGGGTTTCTCCGGAGAAAGAGTGATACAGGGGTTCATGGACTGGAACCATCTTTATTGCGTGTGGATATTTTGAATGATTGAACGTTAAATGTTTAAGGGACAGAAAAGATCAAAATAGTCTACATTTTAATAGTTAAGAAGTAGACAAATGCTATCATACTTTCACATTTTGTTAAGTTTGTGGCATTGGCTCTCTTATTCCAGTTACGATTTCTTCTAGCAAATCTAACAATCACGAAAGGAAATCCACGTTGACACCTACTCAGAGAGAAAGTTTGCCAGCGAAGTCTCCAGTGCCGGGGGTGGATCCTGTTGTGAGTCACAGCCCGTTTGAGCCCCATCACAGAGGCAGCACTGCAGGAGAGGGTTATCGAAGCCACCTCCCCACACACTTGGATCCAGCCATACCCTTTCACAGGGCTCTGGATCCTGGTAAGCATGAAATATAGTAGCAATTTATGGCAAAGATATAATCACTTGTATGACTGTCAAGCTTTCTGTTATAATACAATATGCAGATAATTGTACTTATTATTAGTCCACATTATCAGCACTACTTGAAAGAACTAACAATAATGGGTATATGAAAAGCCCTCTTAACTGATGGAAATTGGAGAAGTCAATTGGAAAAAAGTGGGTTAGGTTAGGCTCGGTGTCTGTAGCATAGTGGTTGCGGTGTCAGCCACATACACCAAGGGTGGCAAGTTCAAACCCAGCACGGGCCAGCTAAACAACAATGACAACTGCAACCAAAAAATAGCCGTTGTGGCAGGTGCCTATAGTCCCAGCTACTTGGGAGGCTGAGGCAAGAGAATCATTGAAGCCTTAGGGCGGCGCCTGTAGCTCAGCGAGTAGGGCGCCGGGCCCCATATACCGAAGGTGGAGGGTTCAAACCCAGCCTCGGCCGAACTGCAAAATAGAAAAATAGCCGGGCGTTGTGGTGGGCGCCTGTAGTCCCAGCTACTCGGGAGGCTGAGGCAAGAGAATCGCCTAAGCCCAGGAGTTGGAGGTTGCTGTGAGCTGTGTGATGCCAAAGCACTCTACCAAGGGCGATAGAATGAGACTTTGTCTCCA
>CAUYRH010107890.1:0-37065 GCA_963574655.1 Perodicticus potto | reverse complement strand
CACAGCTCACAGCAACCTCCAATTCCTGGGCTCAAGCGAGTCTCTTGCCTCCGCCTCCCAAGCAGCTGGGACCACAGGCACCTGCCACACCGCCTGGCCATTTTTTGGTTGTAGCCGTCATTGTTGTTTGGCAGGCCAGGGCTGGATTCGAACCCACCAGCTCAGGTGTACATGGCTGGCGCCTTAGCCCGTTGAACCACAGGTGCTGAGCCACAATACTTTCTTAATGTCATTTTGATTTTCTCTTAAAGCCTATAACCAAGTCAATATGGCACATTTGTAAAGGTTCATGTAAAATAAATTATTTAGGAGTATCAAGAAACTTTTCCCTCTAGTTCCCACATTAAAAAAAATAATCCTTGGTGTTTTAAGTAACAATGCTTAGTAAAAAGCCTATAAGCCTTTTTGATGAAGGGAAGAAAAGGGCAGAATGTACCTAAGTGTGTACAGAATTAGTTTTCTCCAGCTTAGTAAGAGATTAAAAAGCAGAGTCTTCAGCAAACCTAGAAATGACAGCTATGATTTTATAAGCATGAGAATGTGAATCATGTTTCTTTAATACCAGTTATACCTTCCAAAAACCCTCTCTTTTAAGATGAGCCATATCTGCCAAACCAACATACCATCTTGGAACAATTAAAGGTTTTGGAGTTTCCTCCCCTGGACTCTTACTTCCATTTGACAGATTTTGAAGGTTCCCTAGAGATGTCTATTTAATGGATCTCATGTACCTTTTAATGCAGAGTTTGTACAAGCAAATGATTACTTTGTTGTAACCGGGGGGCTCATGGTTGGCTTTGCTCTATACACCCAAGAGTTGGCATCTGAAGTAGTGAGGGACACTTAAAAGCCAGGTTCTTCCCTTCGTATCTTACCTGCATCACTTTCTAGTTAGCTGTGTGGTCTTAGAAAAGTTACGTAAACTAGTACATTGAGGTTTTTTGCTTCTGTAAAATGGGAGTAACAACAGTATCCAACTTATAACATGGTTGTGAAATAAGATAATCTATGTTACTGTATACATAGCAGACTGCCTGGCCCATAATAAACACCCAATAAATGTTAGATTTTTATCCACCCCAACCATGGTGAAATTGAAGGTAACTTAGGTTGAACTCAATGATTTTGCAAGAGCTTCCTATAATTTGATATTCACATTGTAATTCACAACTTCCTAAGAGACTTCTAGGGTTTTTAGCATTTTTAACTATTCAAGGCACAAAAGATTATTTTCCTCTATATGGACATCAGAGGGAAAGGTCACTTTCTATTCTGAAATAATTTATTTTCCATAAGCCTTTACAAATGTGTTATATTGATTTGGTCATGCTGATTAGAAGGCTTGCAGAGAGAACCAAGAATGCAGATGGGCAGTTTTTGATGTGAAGGCTCTACAGCGAGGAGACAGGCAGAGAGCAGAGACTCCAGGGTCGCTAGACAGCAAGTAGAATACACAAGCACAGACCCCGGATTGGGAGAAGCTGGAGGTGCCTGGAGCAAGGGGAGGAAGTGATCCTGCAATTCTCAACCTGTGTTCTGTGAAACTATTAACCCATCAACTCATGAATGGATTAACAAGTTGTGGTATATGTATACTATGGAATACTATACAGCCATAAAAGGATGGAGACTTTACATCTTTTATGTTTACCTGGATGGAACTGAAACATATTCTTTTTAGTAAAGCATAAAAAAAGTATTCAACATTCTCGATACTATGATGAAACCAATATATGTAATCACCTCCACATTTATACAAATGATGAAATGCAGTTATAGTTCAGAAAGAAGGAGGGAAGAGGCAGGAGAAGGGAAGAGAGCCGGGAAAGCAGGAGAAGGAAGGGTATTTGGTGGGACCTCACCTGTTGTGAGCAACGCAATGGTACATTTCAAAACTACTAAGAGTAGAGTATAAATGTCTTATCACAACAAATAAGTGAGTGAGGTGATGGTTATGTTAATCAGTTTGATGAAAGCATTCCACATTGTACATCAAATTAGCACATTGTACCCCATAAATGTACATAGTTATGGGCTAATTTAAAAAATAAAAATAAGTTTAAAAAAACCCTGTTAACTGTGATAATAGATATTACCTACAAATAATGATTTTCTAGTCAAATAGGTTTGGAAATCCTGGGGTCCACATGGTTAAATGGATGTTTTTTAAATTGTAGAACCACTCACCGTTCTGTCCCAATCTGAATTCCAGCCCTGCCTCTTTCATGCTGTGTGACTGGTTACGTCTTCAACCTCTATTGTTTCCCCAATTGTAAAACAGGGATAATAATAGTACCTATGTTGGTTTATTATGAATTAAATGAGTTAAAACTTGGAGCCTGGCTCAGAGTAAGTGCTAGATCAGTGTCAGCTTTTATTAATGTGGTAGAGGTAACATACGGACTGGTGTCGTTTAATCCCACACACTGTAACCTAGTTGTTTGTACCCTCCCATTAATCTAAAATTTAAAAAAAAGCAGGCAAAAATGTCCACTTCCCTGGCTTATTGCGTAATGTACACTAGAAAGATTAAAAATGTAACGCACAGCACAGTGTGGAAAGCACAGGGCGGATGTACAATAAACAATGATCTTCTATTTCCCAAATGTAGTAGTATTCACTAAAATATGTCAACACAGGGTTGATGACACATGCAAACTACAGAAGGTCTGGTGTGGTGGCTCACGCCTGTAATCCTAGCCCTGTGGGAGGCCAAGACCAGAGGATTGCTTGATGTCAAGAGTTCAAGACTAGTCTGAGTAAAAGCAAGATCCCATCTCGACTAAAAATAGAAAAATTAGCTGGGCATGGTGACAGGCACCTGTAGTCCCAGCTCCTGGGGAGGCTGAGGCAGGAGGATCTCTTTTGCCTTGGAGTTTGAGGTTGCAGTGAGCTGTGATGACACCATTGCACTCTAGCCTGGGTAACAAAGCAAAACTCTGTCTAAATAAATACATAAATACATACATACATACATAAATGTGTAGAATGTGACCTGTGTGTTGACATGTGGAGTATCTTGAGATTGTATTCTTTACTAAGTATTGGGGAACATTGAGGAAGAGTTGAAAGGCACGTCTGCCCAGGGTCTCTGTCTTCTGGTGTGGTTGAACATGTAGTGCAGCAGGCTTTAGAGGTCAAGGTTGGGAGCCTGCAGCCACTTGACTCACAGGGCAGGAGTGGGTCCTGCTCGTCCCAAGCTATGCATTCACTGTGACAATGGGCATTACCTTGAAAAAAAGTCTTGCTAGTCAAATAAATTTGAACGGTCCTGGAGTAGACATGGTTAAATGACTTTCTTTATTGCAGGACCTCTCAGATTCTTTGATTTGCTAATATGATCCTTTAATGTGCATTTAGAAACTCTAGGAAAGGGATATTATTTGCAGCATTTCCCAAACCCCGTCATTTTCTTTTTTCCTCCTATAATGGCCTGTGGGGTTGAAGTGCCTCCGAATACACTTGGAGAAGAACTGACCAAGGGCAATTGTGCGTCCTTCACGTCCTCTTCGGTCCTTTGTTCTCCCAAAAGGCTGCTGGTGGCCTGATGCACCATTCAGACACTTTGTTATCAGCAGGACTCAGCCCTGACGTGTTTCTAGCGGTGAGGCATCACATTTAAACCTGTAATAGGTCGAACTGTATGAAATTGCTGATATTTGATCATTTTCAACCTCCTAAAATGCCAGTTTCATATGGTTCAAATTAATACTTAGTCAGTGACTCTAAATGCCATTTGAGTTCACCTCCAGTCTAATACCACCTTGGGTATTACATACTTTTCTAATCCCTGAAGGAGACCAGTTAGCATGTGGGGACTGGAATCTCCCAGTTGGTACCTTCACTGAACAAATACTTAAGGAAAACTTATTACTATGCACATACCCCAGACCTTACTCTCCAAAGCAATTTCCCTGTAAAATATTAATACTACCTTCCTGCCTCCCATTTTAGCAGTGAAATATTTGCTGCAAAATGTTTAGAGGAAGATGGCCCAAAAAATGACATCTGAATTTTTTTTTTTAGGCCTGGGGTGCCACGAGTTTGACTGCTTTGGGGTTTTCTAGATGCCTGTCCATAGTTTCTACCTCTCTGAGATTCCCAGGGCACCTCCATGGAGCTGTAGCTAAGCCAGACATTGACTAGAGGGGCCTGGAAGTGAGCTCCCCAAAGACTTTGGCCTTTGGTGGGGCTGGAGGACCTGGGAGAGGCTGAGGGAGGACTCTCCTGAAGAGTGCTTGGCAGTGCTTTACCCTGGGCCAGGTATCTATCACCCTCACCCAGGCTGCAGTGCAGGGGCGTTAACATAGCTTAATGCATCCTTGACCTTTAAGGCACAAGCAATCCTACTACCTCAGCCTCCTGAGTAGTTGGGGCTATAGGCACACCACCACACCCCGCTAGTTGGTTTTTGAAGAATTTTTTGTAAGGAAAGAGTCTCACTGTGTCACGCAGGCTGGTCTCGAACTCCTGACCTCAAGCAATCCTCCTGCGTTGGCCTCCTACAGTGCTGAAATTACAGGAGTGAGCCACTGTGCTCTGCCAAAAGCTGACCCTGGAATGGGGCTACTAGTTAAAGTGGTTAATTGAACATTCATTCAGTCATCTATTCCTTTCCCTCAACATCTTGTTATGGAGCTCAGTTAACTGTGCTGGTTGGGAATATAACAGTGGATAGGACAACACCCTGCCTGGCCTCTACCACTCGGAGTCTAGCACAAGAAGCAGAAGGTGGCAGACACTGAGCATGGTGGTGAGTCAGGGGAGGTGACATAAAGAAAGCCATTTGGTGGCTCAGCGCCCGTAGCACAGTGGTTATGGCAGCAGCCATATACACCGAGACTGGTGGGTTCGAACCTAGCCTGGGCCAGCTAAACAGCAATGACAACTGCAAAATAAACAGCCAGGTGTTGTGGTGGGTGCCTGTCGTCCCAGCTACTTGGGGGGCTGAGGCAAGAGAATCGCTTAAGCCCAACAGTTTGAGGTTGCTGTGAGCTGTGATGCCATAGCACTCTACAAGGGCAACATAGACGCTGTCTCAAAAAAAAAAAAAAAGAAAAGAAAGAAAAGAAAAAAGCAAGCCAGGTTGAGGTAGCGCCTGTGACACAAAGGAGTAGGGCATATACTGGAGGTGGTGGGTTCAAACCCGGCCCTGGCCAAAAAATAAAACTGTAAAAAAATTTAAAAAAAAAGAAAGCCAGGCAGGAATGGGGATGGCAGGCATGCAGAGAGTTCCCCACTCTGGGTGGGGAAGAAGTTTCTCCTGCAGTCTTTCCATCCCACCTGCCACTGAGAAAGAATCTGGTCCAACAAGGAGATGCTCAAGGGGCCACTGTTAGTGGAAGAATCTGTCTTGCTGTCCAGCAAGTCCACATTCTCATATTTGGGACTTTGAGTTATGTGTTTCTCAATACCAATTTATGAACCCTGCAGGCAGCATCAAGATAGGGCCCCATTTAAATTCAACTCAATATAGAAAAATTGAAACTTATAAGCCATATATGTCCAGGCAGAGCATGGTCTATTTGCAAAATTGTCTTCTGCGTATCTGCGGTTACTGGGCTGGAGCTAGCCCATCAATTTTATGGACAAGGGAAGGAGATCTGAATTAGGGAATCAGTATTCACATTATAGAATGATTCTTCATTTTCACAGATGGAGTTACCACAAAGTTAAATAATTACCTTTTTTTGGTAATTAGCATCTGATCTATCTTCAAAAGTTAAATTTACACATCAATTTTAAGGAATCATCAAATGCCCAGGCCTGATTCTGTATTTATCCTTGAGGTACATAGGCCCTTCTTACAAATGTCTAAAGTGAGCTAATTCTAAAGTCTAGCCTTTTAATTTTGTATTCTATTCAATATTATCTTTTTGTTAAAAAAATTTGGGTGGAATGTAGAAAGCTAAAGGAAGTATGAGGTAACTTAATTTTTAATTTTGAAAGCTCATAAAAAATCAAGAAAGAAAAGGGGGTAACATGTCTATCCTCTTTGTAAAAGAACACCCAGAATATGAAAACATACCAGGAATGATCATAACTAACTTAAGTCGAAGATACATACTACCTTTATTAGCACTCATTTGTTTCCTTGCATCATTTTATATAGGTGCCTGTATTATTGTTCTGTAACATTTTATTTTCTTTAACACAGCCACGAGATTGTATGATGCATCAGGTAAAGAAGTATTTCCCAAACTCTAGGTCATGACCCATTAGTGGGTATGGAAATTAATAGAAATCAGTCATACTGAAATTTTATACAAATGAAGTAACAGGAGAGAAAATTCCAGAATGCTTCACACTTGGTACAGCACAGTTCACTAACCATGCTACTTGGGGACGGAGCAGTGGACAGTTGGTGTAACAGTGGACAGAACAGCAACCTGCCTGGCCTCTGCCACTCAGAGTCTAACACAGGAGGCAGGAGGCAGCCGGCGCTTACAACTGAGTGTGGTGCTCTTACTGTTGTTCCGTAACATTTTATTTTCTTTAATACAGCTTTAATACATAATATGCCTTGGTGAGCATAGACTTTGCTTCATGGTTTTGTTTCATTATATATATTTACTCATTACACAGATATACATATATATATATATATACACACACACATTCTTTTATATGTATACAAACAGCATATAAACATGTACATATGTGTGAGTGTACTGACTCATTGTGGAATGCAGACAAAAAGTCTGAGAAATCTTTTTTTTTATAGTTGTGTATTTTATTTTATTTTTTATTAAGTCATTTGTACATAGATCTTACATACATTTATGCCATTATGGGATTTGATGTGTTGATTATTTGTACAAATTGGAGTGCTTACATGCTACTAATGAACATAGCTTTCACCTCATTTAGCCAATTACAGCATTAAGACATTCATGTTCTACATCTGATAGATCCAACTTGTACTTGCATTATGCTCCATAGGTGTGGTCCCCCTATTAACCCTCTTTTTATCAACCCACTCCCTCCCCCTCCCTTCCCTCCTTCATCCTAGGCTACGGTTGGGTTTCATTTTTCATATGCAAGTGTGAATGATTATAAATTGGTTTCACAGTAGTGCTGAGTAATTGGATATTTTTTTTCCATTCCTGAGATACTTTACTAAGAAGAATATGTTCCAGCTCCATCCATGTAAACATAAAAGAGATAAAGTCTCCATTTTTTTTAATGCTGCATAGTATTCCATGGTATACGTATACCACAATTTATGAATCCATTCATGGGTCGATGGGCACTTGGACTTCTTCCATGACTTGGCAATTATGAATTGAGCTGCAGTAAACAATCTGGCGTAAATATCTTCATTGTCAAGTGCTTTTTGGCC
This sequence comes from Perodicticus potto, assembly GCA_963574655.1. Lineage (NCBI taxonomy): Eukaryota > Metazoa > Chordata > Mammalia > Primates > Lorisidae > Perodicticus > Perodicticus potto. The sequence goes on along the minus strand of CAUYRH010107890.1, from coordinate 29,723 downwards.
CCAAAATTCTGAGAAATCTTAAGATGAAGAATATTCAAAATTAAAATTAAAAAGAGACCACACTACACAATCTGATTTTAAATGCTAAGTACCTTTATTAAAACAATGCTTTCAGTTTTAACAAATTTACAGTTCTAAGAAACAAATAGGCATTCAGGGAAAATGTATTCCTGTATGCGTATATATACATACATATTATAGATACCTACCTATAAATAGAATCTTTAAAACCTTTAAATGTATTTCAAATCTTTACAATATAATTAGAAATAGAATTTCCTGGTTCCATGAATAGCGTTTGTTAATAATGTAAAATAGAAGGTGCAATTAGGTTGTTCATTTAACTGAGTCCACACATTCATATACTCTAAGCTAAAGGCCAGTGTAACAAAAAAACTTGCAAGTAGTTGCTTCTTTAAAGTTTATAATCTATTTAGCACCTCACCTCTCACTAGCCTAAGATGATAGCAGATGGTCCGTGTGATGCAGCTGGAATCCAGAAAGAAATTCTGAAACTGCATTTAATGGTCGAAAGAGACAATCCTCTCCTTCATCTTAATGATTTCCCCCTTAGTCTCTCTCTGATCTGAGCCAGTCTTGCTTAACATTGTAATACTGCTTTGCCCATTCCTCATCATGGACCATAAAGGCTTCTTGGAAACTCTTAAGGCTAAAAACATTCCAGACATTCCTTCACACAACGTTCCTCAAAAGGTTGGTTTCTTAGGCTCCTGCAGTAACCCGGGCGGCCTGGTTCACAGAGACCGCGGAGCTGCGTGAGCCTTTCATTAGCAGACAGCCGGACGCTGCTGCCCTCCCTCTCCTCTGAAAGACTTGCTTTGCTCACCCCGGAGTCCATCAGGCTGCCTTTAGAGGGGTAGACGGGGACACTGGTCTCCTCGGTGAAGAAGAATCCACCAGGGAGGCCCTGTTTCCAGCAGCACAGTGAAGCTGCACAGAGGTTGTGTATCTTGGTATGATGTGTGTTTTCTTTGGAAAGAGGCATTTAAATGAAGTTTTCTTTAGCACAGTCTTGCCCCCCCAAATCCAAGAGTCTCAAAATTACTTTTAACGAATTCAAGAAAAAGAAATTCTGTACCGGGACACTTATTAGCTGCTTTACATATAAAAATAATTGTAGGACACACCATCTTCCTCTGTTTTTCCTCTTAACATTTCTGATCCACCTTCTTTCTTTCCCCCTTCCTTTTCTCTTCACTTTGCTTTACGTACAGTTCATTTGAAATTCTTTAACTCCCTTTTTAGACCTGGAAAATGGATATCAAACATTCCAGGGTTAAAGGTTTTCAAGAAAGAGAAGACAAACAAGCCAGCGAACTTCTTTCACACATGCCTAGATGTCTTCACACTTTCTGGCTGATGGATATTCACCGCTAACTGGGTTTGATTCATTTGCCTACAATTCTCCTTCTCCCCTTCTTCCCAATTCAGCCCCTCCTTTTGACCTCCACATTCCTTGAGGAATGCAGCAAACCCAGCACCTTTCTCAGAAACTCAAAACCCCTGTGCAAGGTCTGACATAGGAGTTCTTGGTCAAGTGGTGCAGGCTGTGATAACGTGCCTGCATCTGGGCACCTGACCCATGGAGTTTGTCAGAGGCCCTGTTCCTTCTCGAGGACCCATGAGACACTGAACAAATTAGACAATGCTCTACATTCAGGTGCCAGTGGAATGTCACTCAGAGCCCAGGGGTACATCCCAGAGTGAGGAGGTGGTTAAGAATCCGAGGGATCATTTCACACCCCAGATGTACAGCATAGAAGCTAGAGGAAGAGCTATTAGCTTCAGGAATAAGCCTTTTCTCTCCCTCCATGGGCTGGGGCTCACTGAGTTACTGAAATCAGAATAAGGCGGCAGCACATTTCCTGTAACACAGAGATGGCAATTAAATTTTCACGTCTTTGGAGCCACCTCTGTTATTTATTTTTTGGATCCATTTAACCAGATGGCTTCTGGCTTCAGAATCTGCGGCAGAATTTTCAAATGCCCATTCCGAAACAGAGAGGCTTACCTAGACAAATCACGTAAGCTGCTGCCACCTAAAAATACCCCCAGTCGGGCGGCGCCTGTGGCTCAGTGGGTAGGGCACTGGCTCCATATACTGACGGTGGAGGGTTCGAACCTGGCTCCAGCCAGCTAAAACAACAGTGGCAACTGCGACAAAAAATAGCCGGGCGTGGTGGTGGGCGCCTGTAGTCCCAGCTACTAGGGAGGCTGAGGCAAGAGAATGGCTTAAGCCCAAGAGTTGGAGGTTGCTGTGAGCTGTGACGCCACAGTACTCTACCGAGGGTGACAAAGTGAGACTCTGTCTCAAAAAATATATTTAAAAAAATAAATAAAAAAAAAATACCCCTAGTGGATTATTGGGAGCAAGAAACAAAGCAGAGATAACAAGTTCACACAGACTTTTAAAAGAGTCACCATGAAGTGGTTCCAAGGATCACACAGATGACTAAAATGAGTTGATTCTGCACAGCATCATCCACTGCTGACTCAAAGGGTGACACAAGCAGTGTTAAGCCGTGAGCTCACCAGGAAGCTCAGTCCCTAAAATTACTCTCTTGCAGGGAAAGACCCCTCGTTCCTATCAGTGACTGGAAGAGGGGGTATAAATAGCAACGTGGCCGCCTTCACTCACAGGCTGTGTCCTGCTTATCTCTCCAGTTCTGTTTGCAGATGTCTCTCAGTGATCAAGAGTTTGGGGGAGGGGTGTGTGTGAATATCACCGTTCTGGTGGTACGATAAAATAACTAGAATACGCAGCAGTTAAGTGATCTGATAAGGATCATCCAGTAACTCATTGATTCTAAAACTTGAGTTTTGGAGGGTACACACCTGTAACCCTAGCCTAGGTGGGAGGATTGCTTGGGCCAGGACTTTGAGACCAACAGTGAGACCCTGCCTGTACCAAAAAAAAGAAAGAAAAAGAAATGCCAAGTGTGGTGCTGTGGTGGCGGGCACCTGTAGTCCCAGCTACTCTGGAGGCTGAGGCAGGAGGATTCCTTGAACCCAGAAGTTTGAGTTTACAATGAGCTATGATCACACCTCTGCACTGCAGCCTGGGTGTCAGAGCAAGACTTTGCCTCTAGAAAAATAAATTTAAAAAACTGAGTTTTGGGTCTTATCATCTTCAAAGACTTTTAAATGTACTTAAGCCTTTGCTGTTTCTCCTATAAGGCAGAAGCCACGTCCTATCGGTTGACCAGAGGGTTGATGGTCAGCTTATGAGAAACACACTCAGATAGACATGCAGAAAAGAGTATGTAGACTCCCATGCTGGTGGGGGAGGTTTCTATGTTATAAAAAAAGAAATGTGGTATTTTTTTCATTTTTAAGGGGAAGATTATCAGAATTAAGTTGCATCCACACTACATGAAAATTTACTGTTTTGGTTGCTTCACTCAAATAGTCGATAAAGTAAAGGAAAGAACTCAGTCCAGCATTTTTTCTTTTTGGTAGTTTTTGGCCGGGGCTGGGTTTGAACCCACCACCTCCGGCATATGGGGCCGGCATCCTAATCCTTTGAGCCATGGGGGCCACCCTCCAGCATTTTTCTATAGGCCCATAGCCTGTTGTGCTTTCTCTCGGTGGCTGATTTTGTATTCCTTTTCTGATTCATTACAGATTTTCAGTAACATTCATTTCAGGACACAAATAGATACATTCTTTAGTGTGTGCCAGAGTCATTCGGGTTCTACATAATTCTCTCTCTCCATTGCTGCCCATTCTTTGCCACTGATAACTTTCCTCCATCTGTTTAAGCCATTTTCTGGCTTATTAAGTACCGGGATGATTTCTTTAGTGACTGAAGAAACTATGCATCACTGATTTTCTATTTCTGAAGCCCTGGAATTTTTCTTGTGGGGACACTAAGTACTTCATTTCTAATTACGCTTCATTCTTACTCATATTTGGCTTTGCTTTATCAATAAATTACACAACCAATAATTGGAAACAGGATCCAAGAGTGTACCGGACACATGCTTGCTTGTGACTGGGGGGAAAGAGGGAGCATGTAGGGGAAATGGAAGCAAGATGATTATCGGGCTTGATGATGTAATGAGCAGTTGTTCACATTTGAGCAACAGCTGGACTCTTTCTCAGGTTGGCCGTAGTTCCGTTTTGTAGTCAGACGAAAGTGATCAGTGGAAACAACGCCATTTTATTGGCTACAGCATTTTCTTGAAAATAGTCTTTGTACCATGCATGTTTAGAAAAAGCCATTGAACCCGTTCTGTTGCACCACCAGCATTGAGTGAAATGCTCCCGAAGTAAAGTGTTTTTCAAGATCCTATTCTAATGCCTTCATTTCTGTGAAGTATCTCCAGATCACCCCAGCTGAGAACCATCTCTCCTTCCTCTTCCCTTCAGATAATCCAGGTAAGGCACTTAGCGCAGAGCCTGCTGTAAAGAAAGTGTTCAGGGTTTGTTAATATCGTCTCGGCCTCTCTGCAGCATGGACCACTTTCTGCCTGTGTCTCCATCATTTGTACACAGCTTGTCTCCTCCACTAGACTAGAGGCTCCTGGAGGGTCTGAGGGATTGTTTTATTGCCAGCAGTGACTTGCGCCTTCTGAGTCCACAGTCAACGTGTGTTGAATGAATAATAGATTGGTGGTCCTTATTGAGTGTCCTCGTACCCTCATGCCTGACCTTCAGTAGATGCTCAATAAATGTGGGGTTAATAAATTTTTAGTGAGTGAATATAAGCAAAAAATTCCACTGTTAACTCATTTGAAAGGCTGCCAAAGTTCAGCCTTTGTATTCTTAGGGGTAACTAGGACCAAAGACAGTAAACGACAATAGCAACGTTACTCCTGAACTCAGTTCCTGAAAGGCCCTGTTTATTATTTAAATAACTGGCCAACTAATTTCACTTCCCATACAAGGAGTAATAGAATTATGGTTAATACTTACTGGGCACGTGCTTTGTGCCAGGCTCTGTTCTGTGCTTGCTATACGAATTCACTTGTTTAATTCTCACTGCAACCCATTTAAAAGAGGAGGCTCCGAGGAACTAGAGGTTAAATCCCTTGCCCCAGAGCAGGCTCTTGCCAGGTACTGCCCTGTAGCCAGAGCTGGGCTGGAGTTGTGCACCGTATGGTTTGATGGCACCATTTCTCCATGTTTTATGTAAAATGCTGAAAAAAGAGCAAGATGCTCCTATACAGAGGCAGGCTGATATGTCCCTCTCAGATCTACTTGGGTTCTCACGTGTTCTCTTTATCATGGGTGCCCCAGATGGAGAGGGGGAGGAGGGCTGCAGAAGCCATTGCTTGCTTTGTGAGCACAGAAAACATTTCCATAAAGACTCAGAGTCACTTCTCTTTGTAACTATCAGCTCTGCTCCATCCATCACCACCACCCTGCCTCATCTATTTCCGCTTTCCTTCTCATGCTCGGACCTCTCCCATGTAGTCCCTTGGGTTTCAATTTTCCACTTCCCTACCCTTCTTCAGCTACCTAAACCCTACAGGACATTTGAAATGCAGCCTGGTGGTACTTATTGCTGGAAGCCGTCCCTGACTATCCCAGACAGGGGGTGGTGTCCCTGCAACTCCCTGTGCCTCCCGGCATCACAGCTCTTGCTGTCCTACATTGCAATTGTGGATTTAGTTGTCTCTACTATTAGACTACCAGCTCATCAATGGTGGGGACCCTGTCTTATTCGCTGCGAACACAGGACAATCCTGGGCACATAGAAGGTGTCTCATGAATCAGTGAATTAAAAGTGTTCCTCTGCAAGTATTACATAAACCAACTACAGGGACCGTGCACCCCACATTTAAATGTCCAAAATTTTGCAGGAAGGACACAGCAAAGAACGACAGGCTAACGAAGCTATTTCTCTGCCCCTCTATAGTGGAGAGAAAATATCTCCCTTTTATCTAACCCAAGACCACAGGAGTGAATGATTTTTGAAGAGGGGGGGGGAAAAAGCCTGAAAAATCTGTGGCTGGGAAAAAATGGTTTCAGACAGCATTTTGTTCCCCTCGTCTGTGGGCTTGTATAAATCATAGGAAGGCACATATGTGACAGAGAGATGCCGCGCTAATTACTTGTTCTCAGATGTTTGGCTAACCCCGCCTCTTCCTCCCACGTATAGTAGTTTAGCACAGAATTAAATTCTGCCCCTTAGGCAGGATTAACATTGGCTGTTTCTTGTTTCTGTGCTTTAAATCTTTTTATCCCAATATTTGTACTTTTCCATTTAGAATAAATGCACTGAGTGTGTGCTGAGAAATATAAATAGCATGGAATTTTTATGATTCAACTCATCATCCTTATTGGTTTGCGGTCAATGTTTTTGGATACCGTTTTTTTTTTTTAAGTTACTCATCCATAATTAGTTACAGGAACGTAGAAAGAATGGTTAGCCCTCTCTTTCCTATAATGAATCTAGTATCCACCCTTTGCCAATAATTAGGGTCTTTTAATTTTATAAGGGGAAAAAATAATTTCCTTGGCCTTTACTCTCAAAATGCAGACATTTCATGATATGGTTTTATATGATATAATCAGGAGGAAAGGTTTTTCTCTGCTGCCAGACAGATCGGGAAAAGAAAAAAACTGTTGCTCTGATTAACTGGGGAATCTAGCCCTATATGAGTAGTACTACTGATTCATTCATTCATTCATATTTGCTGTGTGCCTAAAACATACCGGAAACTGCTACTTACTGGAGGTGTAACTGCTATTTACTGGTCTTTCTCCTCAAAGAGCTTACAAAGGAGGACAAGCAGGTTGTATAAACAATTGCAAAGGGTCATGGCAATTTTTACACGGATGTCTGTACACAGCGCAGGAAGGCTTTAGGAGCAGAACATGAGCTGGCTGGGCTAGGAGTGGGTGGGCAGGAACATGGGTGTGCAGGGGAGTTTCTGAGCAGAAGCAGGAAAGATTTGCCAGGCAGCAGAGCTAGTGACTCAGAGCTAGGGAAAGGGCATTCTATACACAGGCGTGAAAAAAGTTGGTCAATGGAATCTTTGGGGCTTTATTATTGGTACAAATGGCCTATGACCCACCTCACAATTCACAGAGACATGTCAGGGTAAGGCTCAAGCCATTGTGAGGCTCAAGCCTAGTGGGGCTCTGTTCAGGTTGGCCTTTAGAGAGGAAGCAAGTTCACTCTGGCAGCCGTGTGGCAGAGACCACTGAGGAGCTGCCTCACAGTGTGTGCAAAATGAGATGAGGTTTGATGTGAAACAATAGTAGTAGGAATTAGGATGTGAGCGGTCATGAAAAGGCAGAGGCAGTAGGCCCTGGGGATTGACTAGGCAGGTCACAGGATACACTTGGCACCATAATTCACAAGACCTGCACCGACTCAGTTCCAGCTAGTGGTCATGGCCATCTTCGTCATGGCCTAAGTCCAAATAGGACTTAGGTTGAGCCTTGCACTCAAATTAACTTGAAGGCAGAAAGGAGAAGTTAGCCCTACATTAGTATATTTTGATGGCATTAAGTGAGATATTTTCAAAATAAGTTGTCCTTTTTGAGGAGAGGATATTTTTCTGCTGATCTGTTACATAATCGTATCTGAAGCCGAGCATGGTGGCTCACACCTATAATCCCAGCACTGTTGGAGGCCAAAGCAGGTAGATTGCTTGAGGCCAGGAGTTCAAGACCAACCTGAGCAATAGCAAGACCTCTCTCTACTAAAAATAAAAAAATTAGTCAGATGTGGTGGCCTGTGCCAATAGTCTCGCAACTTGGGAGGCTGAGGGGGAGGATGGCTTGAGCCCTGGAGGTTGCAATGAGCGATGATAATGCTGCTGCACTCAAGCCTGGGTGAAAAAGCAAGACTCTGTCTCCAAATAAATAAATAAATATTTCCTTCCTTCCTTCCTTTCTCCCTTCCTTCTTTTCTTCCTTCTTTCCCTTCTCTTCCTCCTCCTTCTTCATTTCTTCTCCTCCTTCTTTTTAAGGAACTGAGTATTACTTTCTATTTTTTAAAGTTTGTTTTAGAGACAGGGTCCTGCTATGTTGCCCAGGCAGGTCTCAAACTCCCGGGCTGAGAAATCCTCCTGCTTCAGCCTCCCAAGTAACTGGAACTCCAGGCTGAGGCCACTAACCCGGAAGCATTTCCCCTTTTTTCTTTCAAAGCAGGTCATTAATACCTTCTTCATGGTTCACATTTTTACTGTGGAGATAGAAAGTGTAGAGCAAAGAAGCTGATTATCAAGGTTGATAGAAATCTGTGAGGTTGGGGTCTTTTCCTCCTGGCAGACTCCATTTCTATGTAGTTGCACATTGATGGTTTCTTGTGCTTTTCCCATTTAAGTAGCTATGTCCATTTCCATAGCTCTTCAAAATTTCAGGAAGGAAATCTGCTACAATCACATTGAACCGCCACTGTCACCACATTCAGTGATAAGGTCCCTTCTTCGTGCCTCAGCACAGTCCATTTTCCTATCTGAATTGTTCTCTCGTAGAAATCCATGAACTTCTTCATATTCTGGCTCAACATTAGATTTCTCAGAGAAATTTAGTCACCATTCCAGTTGCTTCTTTGTTTCTCGATGACATTTATGAACTGTATTAATGTCTTCTTAAACATTTTCGTGTATATCTTGTGGGCATTTTCAAAAAGGATCCTCCTTAAACTAGTGTGAGTGTTCAATAGATGATAACCTTAACTCATGGACAGATTGTGGAAATTCATTTCCATCTCTCTGCCCTAATTTTATAATGTTTTCTAGAACTCAAAATATATGTCCCATTAGGATATTATCCCTGTTTCTGACTCTAAAGTACAATTCACTGAACACATATTTATATGCACAGAAAAGTACAAACTATAATGAACCAGAACATAAAGGTAAATATCAGATATGTTCCACATATCTTATTTTTATTACTAAGAAATAAAATATTATGGATATAGTAGAGATCCCTTTTGTAACCTCCCATACAGTTTCCGTTCTTCTATTTCTAGAGGCAGCACAAACCTCGACATTGGTAAATTTACTGCCCATCTCTGTTGCTAAATATGCATCTGTCTGTAATCACTATATTTTTAATGTTTGTGCTTTAAAATTTTACCTGAATGATGTTTTTATACATCTGAATTTTGTTATTTTTCTCTAACCTGAGAAATTCTGTAACTAAACAGAATTTGAACAAATGGATGCACTCTACCATCTTTATGGGGATTACTGATATGTTTGAGATTATTTCTAGCATCTTTCTCAGGATTTTTGGTTTCCTATAATTTTTCAATGCTCTTTTTACAAATCTTTGTCTTTGTATAAGTGACTCTTTATTTCTTTTTGCTTCCACATTTGGAAAATAAACATTCTATTTATCTTTCTAATGGGGCTATCCCTTTAAATGAAAAAACTAAATGTATGTATTATGTAAAAAATTACAAGTCTGTATTTACCTTCTCAATATCAATTTGTTGCTCTCCATTCTTTTTTACCTATGTAAATACAACCATTTATGTTTTCCTTTTTCTTCTTTGTATAGAAAAGAGGTTATACTATCCACAGTTTTTTGTTGTTGTTGTTTGTTTGTTTTTGAGACAGAGTCTCACTGTGTTGCCCTCGGTAGAGTGCTGTGGCATCACAGCTCACAACAACCTCAAACTCTTGGGCTTACGTGATTCTCTTGCCTCAGCCTCCCAAGTAGCTGGGACTATAGGCACCTGCCACAATGCCTGGCTATTTTTGTTGTTGTCATTGTTGCTTAGCAGGCCTTAGCCGGGTTTAAACCAGCCAGGCCTGGTGCATGTGGCCAGTGCCCTAACTATTGAGCTACGGGCGCTGAGCCTCCTCTATAGCTTTTAAACATCTATGCCAGTAATACAACTCTTTATCCTTCTTTTTAATGGCTATATAGCAAGGATGATGATAGCAAACATTTGCTGAGCAATTACTATGTGCCAAGAGATTTGTCTCATCTAGAAGTCACAACAATTATATGTGGAAGGAGACCCCCTTTCAGAAATGAGGCTGCTGAAGCTTAGAGATGTGTGGTAGGTAGAAAAGAGCCCCCAGAGATATCCATATCCAAATCCCTGAAATTAGTGAATAAGGGAACTTTGCAGAGGTTGTTAGGGCTGTGGACAGGGCCAGGCAAGGTGGCTCATGCCTGTAATCCTAGCACTCTGGGAGGCCTAGGCTGGTGGATTGCTTGAGCTCAGGATTTCAGGACCACCCTGAACAACAGCAAGACCCCATCTCTACTAAAAATAGAAAAATTGGCTGGGCATTGTGGCAAGCGCCTATAGTCCCCGTTACCTTGGAGGCTGATGTTAGAGAATTGTTTGAGCCCAAGAGTTGAGACTGCTGTGAGCTATGACACCATACCTAGCCTGGGCAACAGAATGAGACTCTATTTAAAAAAAAAAAAAAAAAAAGACTAAGAACCTTGAGAGGGGGAGATTATGTTGGATATCTGGGTGGGCCCAATCTGATCATTTAAGTCCTTAAAAGTGAAACATTTTCCAGCTTGATTAGAGAGAGGTGCAACGGCAGAAGTAAGGTCAGAGAGGTGACAGGAGGATAAACACTCTGATGCTACTTTTGAGATGAGGAGATCTATGTGAGGAACTAGGGAGAGAACTCTAGGAGCAAAGGGCAGCCCTCAGCCAGTAGCCAGCATAGAAAGAGAGACCGCAGACTCAGCCACATGGAACTGAATTCTGCCAACACCTGCATGAGCAGGAAAGAGATGCTCTCTGAGACTAGAGGAAGGAACCCAACCCTGCCAGTCTGTTGATTTTAGTTCCTAATGGACTTCTGACCTATTGAACTATAAGAATAAATTTGTGTTGTTTTGTACTTCTAAATTGTGGTGGTTTGTTAGGGCAGAAATAGAAATGAATGCAAGTGGCCACAACTAATCAATTGTAATGAAATGGAAACTCAAATTCAGGTAGTCTGATTCCAAAGTGTGTGTATAGATAAATTCCAAGTTGTTTAATCAGTCTTTATCAATGGGCATTTAGATTGCTTTCAATTAACAGTATTTCAGATAATGGGATAGATTTCCTTATAGCTATATCTTTAGTTAGAATTTACATAGGGAAATTCCCAAAAATGATACTGAAGAAAAGGACATGCACGTCAAACATGTCTTATAAATAACACAGAACCTCTGTAAGTTGACTACCCACAAGACGGTAACAGACTGGTCAACATACAGAGGTGGTCAACATAAGGAACTAGGCCTACTGCACTGATAGGAAAATGTAGTACATGTCTAGTCTATGAAAATTAGGTCCACTTAAGGAGGTGGTGAATGTAGGGAGTTGGCCAACTGCGGAGGTACTACTGAACTGTCAGATTGCCTTGCAAATGCAGCTGTTAGACAAGAACTAAAAACAGTAGAAAGAAAATAAAGAGTAAGAATGGAACTAGCTCACTGGTGTCAATTACAGCAAAGCAAAGGACTGAAATGACAACATAATTGAACGCGACTTTGTCCTTGAATTCAGTTGGGAAACCTGCAGATGTCTGCTTTAGAAGAGTCTCTCTGGCTTTGTCCTCTCTTTGTGCTTTATGGGTAAATTCATCACTTTGCACTTTTACTTCTGGGTCTCACTCTTTGGCCCTTGAAGCAATAAAGACTGAAAAAAAAGTAGCCTTTTCAGTAAGTGTCATTTGTGCTACGCATCCATTTAAAGGGCTGTATTACTTCAAATGAGGCTAGAGTTGCCCATGTGCACAGTTAGATACTTGAAAACACAAATAGCGTGTCATTAATTTTGAATGATCAGCTTTCTGGCAGGGCTTTGGCACCCACCTCTGGGAAGACATTTTGATTAAAGAAAATTAACACAGCAACCTCACATGCAAGGGGCCAGTGAGTACACGCCATCTTACAGGCATTGCTGAAGGAGGCCTTCATCAGGATGTAATGGCCACTTCCTAGAGTGACCTTAGAGAACAAACCTCTTCACATTAGCAGACCCCAGGCTCTGAAAGACAAGGAATATTTCTTGCTGGAAATAACTTTTACTTCCTTTGGGCACCTTAACTTTGTGCTCTTACCTGAAAAGTGGTTGCTTTCTTTTTTCTTTTTGTCATGGTGATAAAAAGGTATATTTAGAATAAGTCGGCTGGATTCAGTTTAAATGATCCTGATTTGTTGGCAACATCCAAAGCATCATAATGATTCTGCTTGACCTGAGGCCTGATCAGAGTGTTAACCTTGGTCTTGCCAATGTCATAGAGTTTCTTCACAACCTGTTTGATCTGGTGCTTGTTGACCTCGACATTCACAACAAATACAAGTGTGTTGTTGTCTTCTGTCTTCTTCATGGCCAACTTAGTGGTAGGGGGAACTTAATTGGGGAGTACAGGTCAAGCTTGTTCCTCCCGGGAGTGCTCCTCTGAGGATATTTGAGCTGCCTTAGGAAGCTACAGTGTCTTGGAGCTCTACAGTGTGGGTGATGTGCAGTTTTTCATTCATTTATTTTTTTCTGGTGGATAGGGATGCCTTTCAGCACTGCCTGCTTGGCCTTTAAAATGTTTGCTTTGGCTTCTGCTTTGGAAGGGGCAGGGCTTCCTTCTTTGCTTTAGGGGCTTTACTCCTGGCTTACACTAGTGCTTTTGTTGAGGTTGTAAATCTTTTTCTTTTTAATTTAATTTTTTATTAAATCATAACTATATGCATTTATGGGGTATGATGTGATGATTTGATTTATAGTATGTAATCCTTAAATCAAACTGATTAACATAATCATCACCTCACTTACTTATTCTTTTGTGGTAAGACATTTATAATTTACTCTTAGTTATTTTGAAGTGTACCCTTGCATTGTGCACCTTAGGTGAGATCCCACCAAATGCCCTCTCTCCTCCCACCAATTGCCCTCCACCCTCCCCTCCCCTCTCCTTCCTCTTTCTTCCCTTTTGTTAGACTATATTTGTGTTTTATCATTTATATGAATGTGTAAGTATTTATATATTGGTTTCATAATAGTATGGAGTACATTGGATACTTTTTTTTCCATTCTTGAGATAGTTTACTAAGAAAGATAATTCCAACTCCATCCATGAAAACATAAAGATGTAAAGTCTCCATCATTTTTAATGGATAAATAGTATAATAGCATTCTTGTTTTTTTCCCCATTGTGCTCTTTTCCTTTGTTTTAGAACTTTCTTGTTGGGCAGGCCCAGGCTGGATTTGAACCCACCAGCTCAGGTGTACGTAGCTGGCGCCTTAGCCGGTTGAGCCACAGGCGTTGAGCCTGTTTTAGAACTTTCTTTTCTCTTATTCTACTGCGTTGGGGATTTTAGTTCTCTCCTTAGGCTATGCCTTTAAATCTTTAGAGTTGTGAAACACTTTGACGGGACCACTAGGCTTGTTTTTGCTCTTGTACTCAACTGCTTGATCCTGGGACATTGTAATAAATGTTCCTTCTTAGTTCTGAAATAGAAAGATGTCTAATTCATGAGGTTTCTTTGTTATTAATTGACTTTTGCTTCATTTTATTTAAGCAACCAGAATGGAGATTTTGAAGTCTAGCAAATTTAAGGTATTATGATGAATAATGTAACACATACTATTTATTAAACACTTAAAATATACCTAACACTATTAATTTTTTAAAGATGCTCTAACTTATTGAAGCCCTCAGGACTATTCTATAAGGTAGGTACTATTATTATTCCCATTCCACTGCTGAGGAAATCGAGGTTTTAAGTAGTTAAACAACCTGCTCACGACTGTACAGTAGAATGATAAAACTGACATTCAAACATAGGTTTATTGGACCACTCTGCACTCCTAACCCCTGCATTATAATGGTCCTTGGCTTTGCATACAATTTGTATGCATTGGTTCCAGGAACATTTTTGATCAGTAAAAAATCTAAACACAGAGCTAATGAGCTGTGAAGACAATGGAATAAGAGTCAGAAGAGGAAGTCCTTGCTGTGTCTTTAGCTGAGAAGTCCCTGGACCAGTCATTTCACATAGCTGCAGACTATGTTTTTCTCATCTGTGAAAGCACCAGTCTTCTAGCATCCTTAACAAATCTTGATTTCCTTTGCTTTAACTTTTCCTGCACTAACATAGATGAAACCCACTGCTCCTGTATCATCTGTGACCATTAAGGCTGCTATCAGATGAGTCGGTTGGCACAGGGATGCTTGTTCTGAAGATAAGAGGGAAGAAGCAATGACTAAATGCTACCACCCTTGCAGAAAGCAAGCTTAGCATAATGACTCAAGTTCAAATCCTAGAAAATCAGGGGTAGGGGAAGGAAGGTGGATATATTCTTCTGTCTCCAGTTTTCTCTGTGCACATTCATGTCTGACCATAGAAATATGGGTGAACCTGCAGCTCATCGTTAATCACTATCCAAACTTGCTCAAGCCATTGTGGAGTAATAATGCTACCAAATTGCATAGCTAGAAATGAGGCTCAGCTTCAGAGAAGACTTGCTAACTTTCTCAGGCATGTATCTTTAGTCTACCACATAGCTTTTTTTCTATTGCATGTTTGTTTGTCTGTTTTTTGAAACAGAGTCTCACTTTGTCACCGTTGGTGGAGTGGTGTCACAGCTCACAGCAACCTCAAACTCTTGGGCTCAAGTGATTCTCTTGCCTCAGCCTCCCAAGTAGCTTGAACTACAGGCACCCGCCACAACACCCAGCTATTCTTTTAGAGATGAGGTCATGCTATGGCTCAGGTTGGTCTCAAACTTGTGAGCTCAGGCGATCCACCCACCTCAGCCTCCCAGTCTATCTCATGTTTTATGAATTAATATGTTGAAGTTCTAACCCCTGATGCCCCCTGTGAGTGTGTTTGGATACAGGCCTTTAAAGAAGTAATTAAGAGGCCAAGCAAAGTGGCTTATGTCTGTAATCCTGGCACTCTGGGAGGCCAAAAAGGGAGGATCCTTTAAGCTCAGGAGTTCAAGACCAACCTGAACAAGAGTGAGACCTCGTCTCTACTAAATAATTTTTTTAAAAATAGGAAAATTATATTTATGTTTTGCTTGTAGTTTTCTTGGTTTTGTTACTATGATTAAAGATCTAGATGATGGTTTTATTATTTTTTCTGTTGCACTGTGGTGATTCAGAGTACGGTTACCTATAAGATTTTACCCCAGGCAGAGACTATTGTTGTGAGTCTAACCTCTGCCAACTTATGTCTCAATAACAACATATTATACTCTGTTTCTTTTGATTTTACTTGTCATCTCCATTAACTTACAGAAAAGTCTTTTACTGAAAAAAAGAATTAAATCTATAACCAAAGAAAGTTTGAAGGAAAGAAAATGTACTTCGTTTTAATATAGTCAGTTAGGCTAGTGATCACTCAAATACACAGATTCAGTAGACAGTTGAAAATATGGTTTAGGAAATAGGTCTAGTCTAGAGATATAAATTGGTGAATTATAGAAGTAATAATTGAAACAATGAGAATGGAGATAGTATAAACCAAAAAGGAAAAACCAGTGAACCCTTAGGAAGAAAATATGTGAGATAGAGGCAGAAAGTGGAGAACAAAATAAAAAAGGAATTATAAGAAATTTAGGAGGAAAACCAAGAGGATTGTAGTAGTAAAATTAGGGGCAAATTTCAAATAGAATATAATGGTCACCATTATCCACCATGAAGGACTTCTGCTTCTGGCTATGATAAATTTACTGGTACCAGTCCTCTTGCCATAAATAGCTATGAAACTGAATGAAATATATGAAGCACCTGTTTCAGACATTGGAATTTAGGCAGCACTGAACTTTGATTCCTGGGCAAAGGGAAAGATGAGATGAGCTTTTCAGTCACCCTGAGACTCCAGAAAATGGAGCCAACTTTGATAACAGTTGCCTTGTTGAGTTGAGGAGCCAGAGATCAGAGTTCAGGGCTATTGAGGTAGTTGAAATTTGTAGGTCAGGATGACAATGAAAAAAGACCTGCCAAAAGAAACAGGTCCAGAAATCTGCATAGGGGTACTCTTAAGTCTTTGGCTGAACATAGGTTTCTCATTCTCTGGGTCAAACCATAGAGTCTGGCAGAAAACAACTAGTGGGGAGGTGTGAGCTGAGTGGATGTAGAAGGTGCACAGCACTGGAGATGTGTACATTCTGGGTGGAGAGACCTCACTGATGCCCTGTAGTTCTCAGTAAAGACCTTAGGAGGCCACGCATTAGGAGATAAGGCTACTCTTCTTAGAGTTAGGGCCACTCTAGCCCTAGAGTAAAAGTTATTCTGTGTTCATCCAAATAAAGCTGGAAAACAGCCTTGTAAAAATCAAGCTGACCCACCAGCACATTAAAAGGACAAAATTCAACACTCTTTAAATACAGATCCAATTAAAGTTGCATTTAATGGGCTCCGCACCCGTAGCTCAGTGAGTAGGGCGCTGGCCATATACACTGAGGCTGGCAGGTTTGAGCCTGGCCTGGGCCTGCTAAACAACAATGACAACTGCAACCAAAAATCCCCCAAATACCCGGATGTTGGGGTGGTCGCCTGTAGTTCTAGCTACTTGGGAGGCTGAGGCAAGAGAATCACTTGAGCCCAAGAGTTTGAAGTTGCTGTGAGCTGTGATGACAGAGCACTCTACTGAGGGTGACATAGTGAGACTATCTCAAAAAAAAAGTTGCTTTTAATGTCTAGCATACAATTTAAAAGTTGACACATATGTAAAGAGGCATGACCACAACAGATTTTTCTTTCTTTCATTCATTCATTCTTCTTCTTCTTTTTTTTTTTTTGCTAGACACAAATATCCTTATTAAAGACACTACCAAAATTTGGGCAAACATTGGCAAATCTACCAAAAGCAGATTGGTAAACATAATGTTTCCCTTTTCAACTGATTGCACTTTGAAAAGACAATACAATCAATCAGACAACATGAATTAAATTGACATTAGTTCAAAATCCTTATATTTTTGACCACTAACTTATATGTTCTCACATGATAAAACAAGTGATAGTGTAAATGAACATCAACAGATTAACTCCATGAAATGGAATTTTGTGCTGCTTGATGAATCACATTACATTATATTAAATATATCCACTCTTTGCATTCTTGATACCCAAGATGAAAAAAAACTTTAAATATACCTCTCATGTAGGTAATATCTTCTTTGCATATTTTCTCCAAAAAATACTTTATAACAGTATATAAATAGACTATCTACATATTTAATTTTATAATTTTGTTCCAAAGCTATATAACTGCATCATTATTATAACATATCAATTTTTGCCCAACATTAATAAAACTGACAAACTGTTGAAATGGAAATGCTTTTGTCTCCCACAAAAGACATAGCAATTTGACAGAGAAAAAAAACTCCTACGGTAACATTCCTCAGTTGTTTAACCTGAGAGATTTATTTTTCAATAGACATATACTCAGAGATGACAGAGATGTTGGAATTAACAAACGAAGGCTTTAAAACAGCTCTTATAAATATGTTTAAAGATTTAAAAGAAAATATGAACTCAAGTGAATAGGGGAAAATTCTTACTAGAAAAATGGAAATTATAAAAGAAAACCAGCCAGAAATTCTAGAACTGAAAAAAGGTAATAGCGAAAAAAAAAAAAAAATCATGAAATGAGCTTAGCAGCAAACTGGATTTTGCAGAGGAAAAAACAAATTAGTGAACTGGAAGACAGGGCAGCACAAGCTATTTGAGCTGAAGTACATAGAGAAAAAAAGCTCAACAAAATGAACAGAGCCTCATTGATTTGTGGGATAGTATGAGGTGGCCTAATGTCTGTGAAACTGGAGTTCTAGAAGAAGAGATTGGGGCAGAAAAAATATTTGAAGGAATAATGACTGGAAAAAATCCAAATTTGATGAAAAATATTAACCAATGAATCTAAGCATCTCAAAACTCTCCGTGATAAAAACAAAGAAAACTGCTTCTAGACACTTAGAAGTCAAATTTATGAAAGCCAAGGTATTACAGAGAAAATTCTTAATAACAGGCAGAGAGAAAAGGCCAATTCTGCACAAGACCCAAGGGAATAATAATGCTGACTTCTTAACAGACCAGAAGAGAATCGAATAACACCTTTAAAGAGCTAAAAGAAATAAAATCTGTTAACCTGGAATTAGAAGCCTAGTGAAAATATTTTTTAAAAAATGAAAAGGAGAAGGAAGGAAAGCAAGAAAAAAGGGAGGGAGGGAGGAAGAGAAGAGAGGAAGGAAGGAAGGAAGGGACAGAGGGAGGGAGGCAGAGAGGAAGGAAGGAAGGGAGGGAGGGAGGGAAGGAAGGAAGGAAGGAAGGAATAAAAACAGAGAATTTGTCAATAGTATACATGTACTGTAAGAAATGTTGAAAGAAGTTCTTCAGGCTGAAGGAAGTGATAGATGTAAACTTAGATCAACATGAAAAACGCATAATGCTAGAAATGGTAAATGTATGGATAAAAAGAAATTACTTTTTTCCTTGCTTATTACTGAATGAGTAAGACTCTAAGTTACAGAACTGAGTTCTTGGTAGACATTACAGTAGTCTGAGAGTCAGAAAATCTGGGATCTTCCCCTTCTATGAACTTAGATAAGGGCCTTACTCTCTTATCTTGGTTTGATAATGGGCCAAATAGGATTTTCACACTCGATATTTGTCTCTCTTTGGCAAACATTCAAAAAATATTTTGTTTTTTTGTGCATATTAATATGCACAAAATTTAATGTGTATATTAATCAGCCAGGAATCTTGCTAAATTCAACCTACAATCATAAAATTATTGTATTGGTAAAAAAATACACAAATGAATCAATGGAATAAAAAACAAATACATTCTTTTTTTTACCCCCTTTGCTTCTACTGTTACTTCCAACTTTTATACTTAAAGTGTCTCTCTTAAAAATTGTATAAAGTTGGTTCTTATCTTTTTATTTGGTTTGATAATCTCTGCCTGTTAATTGTAATGTTTTAGTCCAATTACATTTAATATAATTTTTGATCTTCCATCTTGCTAATTGTTTTCTCCTATTTGTTCTGTGTCATCTTTGTTGTTGTTTCTTTGTCTCTCCTTTCCTTCCTTCTTTAGGATTTGCTGAGACTCTTTATTCCATTTTATCTCCTCTATTAACTTAAAATCTATACCTCTTTGGTTTTTTTAGTAGCTGATCTAGGGACTAAAACATGCATCCTTAACTTAGCAGTCTACTAAGTCTTAGCAGTCATGTGTAGTGTAAAAACTTTACAAAGGTATACTTCCTATTCCCCAACTTGTCCTTTGCACTACTGTCATACCTCTACATATGCTAGAAGCCCCACAAGGTTTTACTAAATTTTCTTTAAATAATCAATTGTCCTTAAAAGAAATTAAAGAAAGTTGATAGTAAAGAAAGCAATTCTGGAAAGTTTTCTAAGTGAGTCCTTTGATTACCATATTTTATAAACATAATCTGTGAAGTCCTTTGCAATCCCTACCTGCTAGGCTGGGTGAAACAGTTCTTCAGTGAAGTCACTGCTACTGGCCTGATGGCTTCTCCTCAGAATTTCTGGAATTCAACTTGAAGAAAAAGGAGAGCAGGATGCATAGAAAGGAAGGGAAATACTGACAAGTAGATAAGGAGAATGAAACCACTTTATGTCTATATTTTAAAGTCTCATGAAGCTTTACTTTTAATGAAGTATAATTTGAAGATGTATTTCTTTTTAGAAAGCAAGTTATAAGGCACTTGGGGGTTAGTTCACCCAGGGAGATGCTGGTAATTATATTTGAATTGTCAATAATTTGAGTTACGGCTCCAGAAAGCAAAATGCAAGGACTAACGAAGGAGTTTTTACTTGAAATCTGCAGGTGAAGAAAGAACTTTGCTTCCTCTCAAAGTCATCTGGTGTTTAAAGAAAAATGTGTGATTAATGATTTGATAATATATGACATGAAGGATTACATTTTTAAATTATGTCACACTTTATAACCTTATCTTTTAAGTAGAAAACTGAGATTGTATTAAATTTGCAAGTGTCATATTTGAGTTAAAGTTACATTTAACACCATACTATAAACACACATTTCCTAATCATCTAAATGTTTGTACAATCATTGTGTATCTCCACTGAAATATATGCTCACATTATACATTAAATCTGTATTTCTTTTGGATATTCTTGTATTTTATAAGAATAGAAAGAATTTTCTATATTGAGGACGGAAACTTTGTTAACATCTGAATTATGCTCAGTGTAAAAAAGAGAATTGGGGCCATTTTAGCAGTCCGTATCCTTTCTTGGCATAGAAAGGTAGAGCACAGAGGACTGCTTTTATCTATTTATTTATCTTCATAGTGTTTCAAAGTACCGTAGTCCTTCATCTTTGAAACTACTGTGTATCCTATGCCAGTAGAGGGCATGACGCCTGGCCATTCTTTGCATTCTTAGTGCTGTTCATGGCTGTGTTTCTTTATCTCATGGGCTGTATGACACCTTTAATTTAAACAAGCCCTCATGTTTGTGATTGCTATGTACTAAGTTATTGGCTGTGTGACTGGCCTTCTAGCTATTCACTGGGCCTGAGCTCATGGGAAACAGACACAGTTGTGAGAGTCCTGTAGGTATTCTGTTAGGTTAAATCACCCTGCTGGTATCCGAAACCTTCTGGTATAAGCCGAGCATTCTGGCAGGCACCTGTTGTCCCAGCTACTAGGGAGGCTGAGCCATGAGGATTGGTTGAGCTCAAGAATTTGAGGTTGTTGTAAGCTATAACACTCTACTGAGAGCAACAAAGTAAAACTCTGTCTCAAAAAAAAAAAAATTCTGGTATAAGAATTTTTTTTTCTGTTTTGAATTAATGAAAGCAGAAATATAAGCCATGACCAATGTCTGTAAATAGATTTTGTTGTTTTTTGTAGCATGTCCTTGAGGGTAGCAACTGTGAGAAGATAGGATGTGTTATATTCATTTTATAGTATTAGTGTTCATACAGAATGATAGCAGGAAGACAAACTGGGTTTTATTTCTTACTGGTTATTATTGGGTAAGGATGTTCCTGTGAGGCCTTGTGGTGTTAGGTTAAACCATATGACACGGCTATTTGTGTACATAATTTTATGTGACTTAACCTAAAAGGAAGCAAAGCAGCTTCAGTTCTAGGAGATAAGATGCATTTTAATTGGTTTTCCCTACATTATAGTGAGTCTGCTACAAATATTTTAAATTAATACATATAATTAAGAAATTAGAACTTGAAAGGCAAGACTTGTTTTTCCTTTTCTTACTCTGTTTTTACACTGTGTCATTCAACTCTGGCTTTCAAGAAAAATGGAGACTCTATAAACAGAGCATCTCCTGACATTTGCCATTCTGTAGCCCCTTGAGAGATGAACAAATAAAAACACAAATATTACTTGTTCAGGTGTGGGTTAAAGTCATCTTTCAATCCTTCTAATGATAATTGAAACTTGCAGCTGTTCCTTTATGAATTTTTATGAATTCCTTTTTCTGTAAAGAAGAGAATTCCATCACAGGAATGTGCTAGAAATATTGAAATGCCTTCCCCCTCCTCTTCTTCCATATTTCTGTATTTGCAGCTTCATCTGTACAGAAAAGGAGCTCCGGTAGCTTAGGCTGAGAATTTTCAGTAGGAAATGCTTCAAAATACACAAAGCAAGAGCTATTTTCAAGACAGACCTTCTACAATGATATTCAGGTAAGTTAAATTTTAGATGTCGTCCTTTATAGCTAAACCACATTTAATTATGTTAATGAAAATATACCTGCATTAAAGTATTCTTCTGTGTCAATATCCCTGGATGGATTTAAATCACATTGACAGAGAACATCCATTTTCTCACATTTTCAAATGCCAAGCAGGTTTCAGAAGTTGGTCTTCAGCATGGTTGTTTTTGCAAAAGAAAAAAGAATAATAATAATAATGTAATTCAGCCAAGGCTGATCTTGTTTTTCCTTTATTCTTTAAGCCAGAAGCAATTACTTTTCATTTCAGGATTAAGCGGCTGTAACGTTGCCATTTGTCGCCGCAGCTCCTGGTTTCAGCATGTCTCTCTGGTTCCCAGCCAGTCCTGAGTGTTCAGGTAGCAGCTGTGGCTGGGAGTGCCTCTCTAGCCCACATTCCTTGGCCATGAATTTTGCAGCCCTGTTTATCTGATGAAGACCTCCCGGTAGTGAATTGCTCATGACATTGTCATACAGGCTTTACTGAATGATATGGAAAGATACTAACTATTTTTCCTCCTGGAATACAAACCAATCCTCAATTTCCTAGTCCCTTTGCTCTGGCCGATTGCCACAAAGGCTTGGTATTGAGATCTAATGAGAGTTTCCTACATAAACCACATTTTTACAGGATGCCTACAGGTCCTCTCTGGGGGGGCTGTCACCTCAGCCTCTGTAGAAAATTTTCAAAATTACGTTTGCCCATTTACTGAGTCTTACTTGCCTGCACTAATTATTTACTTCAATTTATGCTTTTAATCTATAAACGCAATCTCTCACTTCAGTGTACAAAGACCACTCTTATTTTTCTCAAAACCCGTGACCTGATTTTGGATGACAGGGATGGCTTTATAGTGTGGCTTTCACATGATTTCACACATCTTCACTTTGCTTTCCCAAGCCAGGTGGCAAGTTCCTTGAGAGAGGAAACCCCAAAGAGACAGGTAGATAGGCAAGAAGTTCTGACAGAAAGCCCTTGGGTGCTCTAAGGAATCCAGAACATTTGTCCTAACACGTTCAGAAGAGATGTTCTGCTCCGGTACCTGCTCCTCTCCTGTCCCCCGCCTGCCCTCTGCTGGAACTGCTAATGAGAGTGAGATGGCCAAAGCAGGACGTTGTGTCCTACCGGAAATGTGGGAGAGCAGGGGCCTGTGGCAAGTTGAATGACTTATCTGTGAATCCACAACCTAGATCCTGAAGCTCCTCGTGAACTAGCAGCCTCCTTCCTCGACTCCTTAAGGTTCACCGTGCACAGGGACGGGATTCTGCTTACCTGCCCAAGATGGACCAAGTGACCTTGTGTGTTCTCCGCCTCCTCTGTGCTTGTGTCAGCTCTAAAATCACCCCATGGATGGCAGACAGCTACTCCATGCCATGCCCTCCCAAACTCAGATGCCCTCCCCAGTGAGCAGCCGCTCAGAGCCTTCACCACCTTCACCTATGAGAGGCGTTTACTAGGGGTTGGCCAGGCTGCCAGGCTGGCAATGCAAGGCAGGAGGTAAGTTGGAAACTAGACAGGTTTCCTGTTTTGAAGGGCAGCAGGATGTACAGCTTCTGAGGAAGGCCTTTGACCTTGGAGAGAAGAAACAAGAGTATGTGGTTACTCGCTGACCTCACCCTCCTGCTGTGGACAATCTCCCTCTGCCACCCACTCTTGGTCAGACGTCTAGGTATCATGGAAAAGAGAGAAAAAACTTGATCTTTGCTTTTTGTATTATTATTAAAAGAGGGCACTCTCCAGGGAAGCAGAATCCATTAGCTGAATCTATTTCAGTATCTATGGTTAATTAATTTAGGCAGCCTTAATGCTATTTTATTATGTAGCCTTTAAGAGCTGTTCTGGTAAATGCCCATACCAGAAATACTAGCACTACTCTGTATGTATAATATCCTTTTTGGAAGGGTGAATCTGAATTATGATCCAGATATTAATCTGCATACAATCCCATCCAGATAACGCAAAGATGCTTCCTCATGTTTTGAACATTTTTCAGTACCTTTAGAAGTGGGGAAAAAACCTGCTCAGATATAACATTCTGCATTTTAAGTCATCTGGTTGCTTCCAAAAACCATAATTTTGAACATCAGATTCACCACTCTACTGACTAAATAATTGATTTCCGTATTTCATTCTGTAAATTAAACACTAGGCTTTGAATTACTCGAAGAAATAGCAGTGTTAGCCAGTAAACCTTTCTTATAAAATGACAAGATTTTAATTTATTATATGCATTAGCATTTATTCGTGCCTAAAATTTCATTAATCAGTTTTCCATTTTAAAAAGATGTCTCTGGAAACAACAGTGGGGACATGCTGAGTTCCAAAAGCAATGTTGTGAAAGGCACAGAGTTGGTGTTCTGGGCACACACAACCAAGTTATAGTCAATTACTATGTGGCTCCAAGTATAAACCCACATTTTTAAAACTATCTACCTTATGAACTGACTCTTTTGGAATGTCAGAATTTTAAAAAGAAAATATTTAAATTTCACTATTTAAGAGGTGTGGTGTATTTGTTCAATATTATAGCAACCTCTGATATTATTTTAACAGATTTATTTTGCCGCTTCAGCTTTTTTCTTCACTGCTCTTGGGTTTTAATTTTGTTTACAGTATGATATTTCAATAGTTGGCTTCAGATTAAATGAATATTTGTATTTGGTGGTGATTTTATTAATTAGTTGCTTTTGAAAAATATTTTAAGCTGAAAGTTACTCCAAAATAGAAGCTTTAAGAATCACCATCACCGAGTTAACTTTAAATCATTTCATTCACGCAAATAAAAATGTATTTAACACATATGAGAACTGACTTATCCATAGGCAAGGTAGGCATAGTACCTGGGGCCCACGATACTTTTAAAGGCCTATGAAAGTGTTTTAATTTTTTAAAAACCCGAAGAAAAAGGATTTTAGGTCAAAGGAAATATTTGTATATAATGTTAATCTTCATACCAAATAGTCATAAAATATAATTTTTCGTATTTTTTAACAGAAGCAGAGGCCCATGAAGACAATAGCTCCCAGACCCATAAAAGTCATAATGCAACCAACCCTATGTACTAAAGGCCAAACTTGGTCTAGGCTAGATTCTAGGAATAAAAAGAGGAGCAGGATGCAGTTTCCTTCCCCAAAGCGCTCACTGAAGAAAATGGACATAAAACTGATAGTTCATAATGTGACTGGTTCCCTGGAAATCGTTTGAAGTAGTAATTAAAGACTGAAAAACACAGGATTTTACTCCAAAATGTCATTTAACACATAGGCTTGGTCTTATCCTTCTATCAATTAAACTTCTACAAAAATAAGCTTTGTATATATTTTAATGCTGCGTAGACAGCATAACTTCGTATTAACGTGTTTGTTCATTTCAAACACACCTGATGCTGCTATCCAGACCCATAAGTCAAGATGTTCTAGGGCCAAAGGAAATTCCAGTTTTAGGGTATTAGTGGTCCAATAAGGAAAATGAGAAATGAGATTTAGTTCTTCACATCTTAGCACAGCTTACTTACTCATGTCCTTCCAAGTTTTTTTTGAGGCTTCGGATATGGAACAGAATCTTGGCTTCACATTCCCCATTCATAAAATTTCCCATTTATATAAAATTCAGCATTTATTTTTTTCAATTACTATTTCTAATGCCATCATTGGCATATTCAGAATGTTCTCCTTTACCTAAATTTTACTTGTTAATATTTGAGCTCATTTTCACTTTTTTTGTCATCATTAGAGAGTGATTTCTGAACATTTTCTATTTTTAGAGCAATTTTACGTACATTATCTTATTGCGCACACAAAAAGCATTTTTGAATAAGGAGAGCATCATAGGACGTCGGAAAGAACACAGATGCAGACAAACCTGGATCTGAATCTCAATTCTGCCAATCAGGCTGTGTGACCTTGGTGTCTTCATTTAGCCTCGTTTGCCTTTCAGCTTCCTCATCCCCGAGGTGAGGATCATTACGCATGTCTGTACCTAACAAATGCAATCAATGTAACCTGGTTCTTTGTACCCTCAATGAATCCCCAACAATGAAAAAAAAAAGAATTAGAAAAATATATGTTGAGCTTTAGAACAGCAACTGGAATATAGTAGATGCTAAATAAGTAGTTGCTACTGTTATTGATCATACCTTACAAATTAGGGAACTGAAATACAGACCTATTAAATACTTAGGTCAGTGTTGGGATTCTAGGGTACCCAATTATTTCAGGCAAATTGCATCCTTAGTTTTTTTTTTTATTTGTTTTGTTTTGAGGCACAGTCTCATTCTGTTGCCTTGGGTAGAGTCCTGTGGCATCATAGCTCACAGCAACCTCAAGCTACTGGGCTCAAGTGATCCTCTTGCCTCAGCCTCCCATGTAGCTGACTACAGATGTCTGACACATGCCCAGCTAGTTTTTTTATTTTTAGTAGAGGGGGGCTCTCGTCTTGCTCAGGCTGGTCTCAAACTCCTGAGCTCAGGCAGTCCCCCTGCCTTGGCCTCCCAGAGTGCTAGAATTATAGTGAGCCACTGTGCCCTACTGCATCCTTAGTTTTGATCAAGCCTTCTTGAGGATGAGAGTGTATAATACAAGGAAAGTGCAAAAGCAGAAGGCATAGAAAAAGTACTGCTAACAGTTTGACCAGATAAATGATGAGTATTTATCAAGCACCTTGTAAATATAAAGTATTCTGTATACAAATTTGGGTTGCAAATGACAGAATCCTAACTTGCTCACGCGCAAAAAATTTGCTGGCACATGTCACCCAAACGCAAGAAGTAGAGAGTTGGTCTTACGGATGTCTGGATTTGGTGGCGAGAACATTTTTAGGGCTTGTACTCTCTGCTTCTAACTCCGGTTCTAGTTCTGTTTGCAGAAGAAATTTCTCCATGCTGTGGGGAACATGGTTCCTAGCAGCTCTGATTGCTCATCTTATCCTAGCAACAGTCCTACCAGCAAAGAAGTCAGAATCTCTGGAGTCAGAGGTTTTATCCAGCCTGGAAACAATCCCAAGAATCACTTGCATTGGATCAACTCAGATCATATACTCTTCCCTAAACCACTTACCATGCCAAGAAGATGGGGTAATATGAGTGGTCCAATTAAGAGCACATGTTACCCTTTGTTATTAGAATGGAAGGAAGTATATTGGGCAAACAAAAATAGTAACCTTTACCTTTAATGAGATTTTATAGAGAAATTAATATTTCGATGGTAGAGATGGTTCAAAGAGCCAAGAGAATAGCATCTCAGAATATTTGGCTAAGATTCCACAAGCTCAGAGTGAACATGTCACGTGGACTCTTTAGCCAAGAAGGAAAGCCAGTCATACTCTTGTCCCTCAGTTGTGTTATTTCATAGACTACAGATTTAAATTTATTCCGTAATATGTATACTTTTCAAAGAAGAATCTTATAAATACCTGAGTATTAGCTTAGAGAAAGCAGAACTCTCTAAAGAGCAGGATTATAGGCTGGACCACAGAATTGACATCCCCATTGTTTGAAAAATTGCAGGATGCCTTGTCCTGTTGGAAAGCATTATTGTAACCGATTGCCTAATGCTTTTCCATCTTGTAGAGTGGGCTGGGGTGGGGACGCAGAGCAGACTTATAAAGTGGATTGTCATAGTGAATGAGCATCTCTTAATGTCTTTGCTGGGGTGACTTAAAACATTGAACTGTTCACTCTGGTCTGCAGTGGTTCGATGACCAAGTGGAACGACCATTATATCGTATTAGGGATCTGGCGAACTTATGACTGGTTGAAGAGTCAGTGTTTTGACTTTTTTTGCCAGCAATATCATTTCCCCACTAGTTTCACCTTCCTCCTGTCAGGTTGGCCCTCTACTCAAGGTTACCTCAATTCCTTCCAGGTCCTTAGTCAGGAATCTTTCTATACTATTCTTTTACCTCAAAATGTTCCTGTCTTTTCATGAACTTACTTTTTCTTCTGTTACATTTCAAAATTAGAGGTATCCTTAGTCGTTTCTGGCACTAAATTCCTCCCTCTTCCACCTCCTTAGGAAACTAACTCCCTCCATCACTTCATCTTCTAAATCTACAATGATCCCTGCCCACTGTACCTTTCTTCACTTACCCACCTACAAGCCTACGCCCTTGAGAGAGAGTAAAACGAGATCGCGCATGGGGAAATACCCTGTTGCTCTGAAGTGGAATATAAATTCAACATAGTATCAAAATCCTGTCTTTCATCTTCACAATCATTTTTAAAAATTGCCGACATGAAGAATTTCTTGATTTTGCTATGTCATTGGTGAATTTGTCTCTTAAAATTCCATTTTGTGGGGTCCATGTCTTTGTTTATCTTTCTACCAGCATTTGATGAAGTTCTCTCCCTCTGACTCCTCCTTTTTTAATGCTCATGTTTTTCCTTTTACCTCTGAATGGGAGTGACCTGTGTGTTCTCTCGCCATCTCTCTCCCCTACTTATAAATACTCCTTGAGCACCCACAGAGCCCTCTCTTCTCTGGCCGGAGTAGCCATTTTAACTTTATTCTAGAGATCATTAAATCTTCTCCTTCACCAATACGCCTCTCAGAACTTGTACTAAATGTGTTGAGAATGTAAAGTAACGCCTGGCTGCTGCAAGTTAACTACTGTTTATAAGCAAGAACACGACAAAATCACATTTCTTAAGTATGTGTTTTTATTAATTTGCATCTTCACATATCATCAGTACCTTCATGTTAGGACATTTCAAGTGCATTTTATTCAGAAGGCTGAAATTTTGAGGATCTAAAGGTGTGTTAATGATAGACCCTGAACATATTACTTGAGTTTTTCATCAGTCCTCAGAATGTAGTTCCAGGTTATGTCTAATCTCATCAGAAACATCACCTTTCAATCTCCAGGACTCAAGTTCCCTCCTTTTAGGATCCGCAGGAGCAGATCCTATTAAAAAAGAGTGATTCAACGCAGTTTTAGTTTCCCCAGTTTTAATATTAAGGATGTTTGATATAATAACAACATACAGTGTTGCTGCAAAAGAGAATAGGAAAGCTCTTTATATGTTTATGTGGCAAGATATCTGTTAGGAACTGCTGTTTATGTCCCTCTCAAAAATGTCCACCAACCCAGGAATGGATTAACAAGCTGTGGTATATATATATACCCTGGAATACTATACAGCCATTAAAAAGATGGAGACTTTACAGCCTTTGTATTAACCTGGATGGAAGTGGAACACAGTATTCTTAGTAAAGCATCACAAGAATGGAGAAGCATGAGTCCCATGTACTCAATTTTGATATGAGGACAATTAATGACAATTAATGACACGTGGGGGGGGGAAGAGGAGAGCAGAGAAAGAAAGAATAAGGGAGGGGTGGGGAAAGGAAGAGCAGAGAGAGGGAAGGAGTGAGGGGGGTAGGGTTTTGGTGTGTGTCACACCTTTTGGGGACAAGACACGATTGTAAGAGGGACTTTATCTAACAAATGCAATCAGTGTAAACTGGTTTCTTGTACCCTCAATGAATCCCCAACAAAAAAAAAAAAAAAGAAAAAAGAAAAAAAAAGAAATTGAAATGAAAAATGATGGAGGATTGTGGGGGAACAAGAAGGACTGAGAGTGGAGAGGGGGAGATTTCTGCCTCCTGGAAGGATGGCCACGTGCTTCTCCCGGAGAGTCAAGAAGGAAGGCAGGAAACTCAGGAAGGGAACTGGAGCCAGCTCAAAAACCTTTATATCAGCTAGCTCCATAAAAATGGGATGATATCTTTGGACCAGAAGTAAAAGACTAATCAAGTCTTCTCCAGGATTCCAGCTGTTCACATCAGCAGCTGACAGCATAGCTACTTTGACATGGACTGTTCCAACATTCCCTTCCACAAGGAAGCGTCCCCAGATGCTAGGAGAGTCCTAGAGACAAAGGGCTGACCTCCATGGCAGCTCTAGCCCACATCATTTTTATTTTTTTTTCCTTTTTTTTTTCTTTCTTTTTTTTTTTTTTTATTGAATCACAGCTGTGTACAATAATTCAATCATGGGGTACAGTGTACGGGCTTCAGATACAATCAGAGATATTTTCATCAACCTGATTGCGATAACATTCAAGAGACTTTCTCATTACTTTGTGA
>CAUYRH010107883.1:0-13461 GCA_963574655.1 Perodicticus potto | reverse complement strand
TATAAGGAACTGGAAATCTAAGCTGATTTGTTTCCCAGAAGATTGAACAGGTAAAATGTGAAGAAAATCACAAAGAGAATAAGCTCTAGATAGGGATAGACAGAGAATCCTACCAGGATACAGTTTTCTAAAGATATTTTTCTTCCTTTTTCATTCCCTATAGCTCTGCTTTACCTCTTGGGAGGCAGATGAGTATCTTTGAAAAGGACATGATTAATAACTTCAAAATGGAATGACCTAGGGGGAGAAGCAAACATTTGGCTTGGAATTTCAGCAAAGAAACATTAAACAATCATGAGATCTGAGTTACACAACATTTTCTTGGGGGGGGGGTTTGTTGGTCTTGGCTGTGAATAATTACTAATATTTTGTCTTCTTTTTATTTTTTCAGTAAAAAACTCATTTTCAAAATATGAATTATACAAGGGGAAGAAAGCTCAATATTCTCTGTCTTTTCTTATTGTAATTAGAGAAGATTCAAATTTTTTACTTTTCCATTCATATATAAGCCAACATGTCTCCCAGTAGGCCACTAGCATTCTGACTTTTATCTTTGGATAAGAGAATCTAGAACACCTTAGTGATCAATTTAGTTAAATAATCCTCATAAAACTGACCTTATAGGATGTAGTCCACATGTGACCCCAGTAAGCTCATAATGGACCAGGCAACAGCTTAGAAGGCAGGCAGATCATGAGATTATTTGTGATATTTCCTTCCTTCATCTATTCTTTTTACCGTATGTCTAATATTTAACAAGATGAGAATGAATAGCTTTTTCCAGCATCTCAGTAATGGTATGCCTCAATACAACTTCAATGGTACCATCATATTTTCATCATTGGAGTATGTTCTCATTCTTGTATTTTGTAGTTTTTCTGACAGTTTATGAAGATGAAAAACTGGAAAAAGGAAATCATATTTAGTAACAACTAAACACAAATTTCTAGAACACACCTCCAACTGAGACTATATCCATAATAGCTTGCAATCTACTCTAATTTATTGTCCTCTCAAAAACTCCACTTACAGGGGAGGGGCAAGATGGTTAACTGGAGCCAGCCTCCAACAGAAGCTCCCATCCAGAGGGAAGGGTAATGTCCAGAAAGTACCTAATTAAGCTGAAGACTGGGAGCCAAGCCGAGAGAGAAGACTGATAACTCCAGGTCACCTCTGCTGAGGCAAGCTGCGACTCCAAGAAAGCAAACTTCAGGTATAAAATTCATACCGAAGGAAAAGTGTCCATCCCCTTCCACAAGAAAGCTGTGCTTTTTTTTTTTCTTTGTTTGCTCTTGTACGTTTTCTACAGGTGAGCAGTGAACTAAGAATCTCTTGTCTTACCCCATGGGTGAGAGCTGTAGGAAGTGGGGTCTACTTTCCCAGAGGGACCCTGTTGTGACCCTGAGCACTCTCTTGCCAGGCAGAAAAATTGAAGTAATGTTTTCCCTGCAATTCTGTACTTCCAGTCCACCCTTCTGCCCTTGCCTGAGGAACCAGAAGCCTAACCCTTGCAGAGACTGTGGGAGGAGGCTCATGAGCAGTGCCCCCTGACCTGCTGGACCAAGCGCCCCACCCCCACCTGGCCAGAGCCTCACCTCTGGCCCTGCTAGAGCCCACAACCTGAGCCCTGTTCTCCTCGCTTTGCTCTGCAGGAGCCTCTGCGCAGTGCCCCGCCTGGCCAGAGTCATGAGCAGAGCACTCTCCTTACCAAAGTCACCAGGCACCAGGCACTGCCAGAACTGTGTGCAGTGTCCACCTGCCTGCTGCTGGTTCCATGTGCCCCATGCTACCAGAGTTGCTCCTACAGCCAGAACTCCCTGGCTGTGGCAGTCTTCTGGGAGCTGCACAGGGTCACTTCCCACAAAGATCCAGCAATAATAGAGTGATCCCGCTAGGGCCTAATCTTGGACAGACGCCTCCCCAACTCTGAGGACTGCCAGAGGAAACCAGAACTCACTCTATAGGGATACTGGTGCTTCAGAACAGCAGGGGCAAAGGCACAGTGGCTGAGGGAGAAAAGCCTTTGCTGACTTGTTACCCTCAGGATTAGACTGAGTCCAAGTGGAACACTCACCAGTGGCTATTGAGTACCCGCGGCAGGCAGGCCTAAGCTCCCCCAACAGGCTAGTGGCAGAGGGTAGTGGCTGGGCTGCGGGGGCATTGACCTTTCTTTGACTTTGACAGGCTCAAACCTCTGGCACATCTGCTTATTTGAGAGAGCAGGACCTCAGCCCTTTGGGGTCACCAGTGACTGGGTGTGAAAGATGAGCAAAGTGGAGAAAGAGACACAGCCCCCTGGTCCAACTCTGCTACTGGGCAGACCTTTCTGAGTCCACAGAGCAAGGGAGCAAGCCAAATTTGACCAGCCAGTAGACCTCCACCATCTAGTTGCTGGAGAACTTTCAAACTCTCCCACTGGAGAGTTCATACTGACTGGGTCTATTGGTTTGGAACTTCTAACCTGGGCCAAACACCCAAGCACCCTGTCAGGTGGCACCCTGGTTATTTAGTAATGGGAAGGGTTGATTTTCCTCTTCCAGTTGTTTTGTCCATGGCGGGTGGGGTGTCTTAGTTGTTTGTATTTCTCCACAGCTAAGACTTCACCAGAGTCCCCGATCCACTAGGATCAGACAAGAACCAGCTGAATACAAGATAGAGCCACCAAATGCCACCACACCACGCAGGTTTCCTCAGCCTCAGACTGTAATCTTGTATGGGTCCTTTGCAAAGCTATAGGGGAAAAAACTGCAGTCATCAGTCCCAGATCCTTGACAAAGGACTGGTTAACCACAACTCCAGGAACTTCCAATTCACCTTACTTGCCCATCTAGCCAATGGTGAAAAACAATAATGAAGCAGATCAGCAGAAAAACTCTGGCAACATGAATAATCAACTCCCCCAAGGAATGATATGGCAAACACAGCACAAGATTCCGTTAATAAACGTATGGCTGAGATGTCAGAAATTGAGTTCAGAATTTGGATAGCAAATAAAGATCAACAGAATGGAGGTAAAGATGGAATTAGAATTTCAAGGTGTAATGCAAAAGATGGCTCAAGAATTCAACGAATTCAAAGACAAAATCACCAAAGATTTTGATACATTGAGGCAAGAACTTGCAGTCTTCAAAGATCTGAGAAATACAGTAGAATCCTTCAGTAACAGAATGGAGCAGGCAAAAGAAAGAATCTCTGAAATTGAAGAAAAAGCTTTAGAACACTCCCACACATTCAAAGAGGAAAAAAAGTGGAGAACAAAAAAGGATCATTCTCTCAGAGAGCTCTTGGATAATTCAAAGAGATCTAATATTTGCCTTATAGGAATACCTGAAGGCGATGAGGTTGCTGCGAAGGATACAGATGCTTTACTTCATGAAATAATCAAAGAAAATTTTTCAGGCATGCCAAGAGATTCTGAAATTCAGATAGCAGATAGTTTCAGAACCCCAGCATGACTCAACTCAAATAAAAATTCTCATAGACACATTATAATTAGCTTTGACAAAGTTAATATGAAGGAGAAAATTCTGCAAGCAGCCAGACGTAAGAAAACCCTAAACTACAAGAGGAAGAACATTAGAATGACTGCAGATCTCTCCATTAATATCTTTTGAGCTAGAAGAGGGTGGCCATAGACCTTTAATCTCCTTAAACAAAATAACTTTCAACCCAGGATCCTGTATCCAGGTAAACTGAGTTTCATCTATGATGGAGAAATTAAATACTTTAATGACATTCACATGTTGAAGAAATTTGCCACAACCAAACAAGCTCTCCAGGATATTCTCAGACCTATCATCCAAAAGGAACAGCACCAAAGTAAACTCACTCAGAAACTTTTGATCAAATTCCAACTTCCACAGGGGCGAAAGGATTAAAAATGTCCACTGGATTTTCGAAAAACGATACCCAAAATACTATCTGGCTTATCTATACTCTCAATTAATGTG
The DNA here is from genome assembly GCA_963574655.1 of Perodicticus potto. Lineage (NCBI taxonomy): Eukaryota > Metazoa > Chordata > Mammalia > Primates > Lorisidae > Perodicticus > Perodicticus potto. The sequence continues at coordinate 9,511 of CAUYRH010107883.1, read as the reverse complement.
AGTGGCTTAAATTACCCTTTAATGGCTGACTGGATACAAAAACTCAGGCCAGACATCTATTGTATTCAAGAATCTCATCTTACCTTAAAAGATAAACATAGACTCAGGGTGAAGGGATGTTCATCTATATTCCAGGCAAATGGAAAGCAGAAAAAAGGAGGTGTTGCAATTTTATTCGCAGATATAATAGACTTTAAACCAATAATAGTAAGGAAAGATAAGGATGGTCACTTCATATTTGTTAAGGGCAACACTCAAAATGTTGAGATTTCAATTATTAACATTTATGCACCCAATTAATAAGACAGACTCTAACAGACATGAGCAACTTGATTTCCTTCAGCACCATAATTGTTGGAGATTTTAACACTCTTTTGGCAGTGTTGGATAGATACTCCAAAAAGAAGCTAAGCAAAGAAATTTTAGCCTTAGACTTAGCCATTCAACATTTGCATTTAACAGACATCTACAGAACATTTCATCCTAACAAAACTGAGTGCACATTCTTCTCATCAGCCCCTGGATCTTCCTCCAAACTTGATCACATCTTAGGTCACAAGTCTAACCTCTGAAAATTTAAAAGAATAGAAATCATTCCTTGTATTTTCTCAGACCATCATGGAATAAAAGTTAAACTCAGTAACAACAGGAATCTGCATACGCATACAAAAACACGGATACTAAATAACCTCGTGCTGAATGATAGCTGGGTCATAGATGAGATTAAGAAGGAAATTATCAAAGTTTTGGAACAAAATGATGATGAAGACATGAACTATCAGAATCTCAGGGATACCACAAAGGCAGTCCTTAGAGGGAAATTTATAGTGTTGCAAGGCTTCCTCAAAAGAACAGAAAGAGAGGAAGTCAACAACTTAGTGGGACATCTCAAGCAACTGGAAGAGGAAGAACCTTCCAACCCTAAACCCAGGAGAAGAAAAGAAATAACTAAAATTAGAGCAGAACTAAATGAAATTGAAAACAAAAGAATCATACAATAGATCAACCAATCGAAAATTTGGTTTTTAGAGGTCAATAAAATAGATAAAACTTTGGCTAACCTAACTAGAAGGAGAAGAGTAAAATCCCTAATTTCATCAATCAGAAACGATAAAAGCCAATTAACAACAGACTCCTCAGAATTTCAACAAATCCTTAATGAATATTACATAAAACTCTATTCTCAGAAGTATGAAAATCTGAAGGAAATAGATCAACACTTGGAAACATGCCACCCTCCTAGACTTAGCCAGAAAGAAGTGGAAATGTTGAACAAGCCTATAACAAGTTCTGAAACAGCATCAACTGTAACAAATCTCCCCAAAAAGAAAAGCCTGGGACCACATGGCTTCACATCAGAATTCTACAAACCTTTAAAGAGGAACTAGTACCTGTATTACTTAATATTTTCCAAAGCAAAGAAAAAGAATGAATACTTCCCAACACATTCTATGAAGTAAATATCACCCTGATAGCCAAACCAGTAAAAGACCCACAAGAAAAGAAAATAATAGACCAATATCTCTAATGAATATTGATGCAAAAATATTCAGTAAGATCCTAACAAACAGAATCCAACAACACATCAAACAAATTATACATCATGACCAGGTGGGTTTCATTCCAGGGTCCGAAGGATGGTTCAATATACTTAAATCCATAAATATAATACATCACATAAACAAATTAAAAAACAAAAACCATAAGATGCTCTCAATTGATGCAGAAAATGTTTTTGATAATATCCAGAATCCTTTCTTGATCAGAACGCTTAAGAAAATAGGTATAGAAGGAACATTTCTTAAACTCATAGAGGCCATCTACAGCAAATCCATAGCCAATATCATATTGATGGAGTAAAATTGAAATCATTTCCACTCAGATCAGGAACCAGGCAAGGATGCCCACTGTCTCCACTGCTTTTTAGCATTGTAATGGAAGTTTTAGCCACCACAATCAGGCAAGGAAGGCAATCAAGGAGATCCACATAGGACCAGAGGAGATGAAACTGTCACTCTTCGCAGATGATATGATTATATATCTGGAAAACCCCAGGGAATCAACTACAAATCTCCTAGAAGTGATCAAGGAATATATCAATGTCTCAGCATACACAATTAACACTCACAAATCTATAGCCTTTATATATACCAACAATAGTCAAGGGGAAAGAACAATCAAGAACTCTATTCCTTTTACAATACTGCCAAAGAAAATGAAATATCTGGGAGTGAATCTAACTAAGGACATGAAAGATCTCTATAAAGAGAATTATGAAACTCTGAGAAAAGAAATAGCTGAAGATGTTAACAAATGGAAAAGTATACCATGCTCATGGCTGGGAAGAATCAACATTGTTAAAATGTCTATATTGCCTAAAGCAATCTACAGATTTAATGCGATCCCTATTAAAGCACCTTTGTCATACTTTAAAGACCTGGAAAAATTAGTACTTCATTTTATATGGAATCAGAAAAAACCTTGAATAGCCAAGACATTACTCAGAAAAAAAAAAAAAAACAAATCTGGAGGAATCACGCTTCCAGACTTCAGACTACATTATAAATCGATAGTGATCAAAACAGCACGGTACTGGCACAAAAATAGAGAGGTAGATGTATGGAACAGAATTGAAGACCAAGAGGTGAACCCAGATACTTATCAGCATTTGACTTTTGATTAGCCTATCAAAAATATAAACTGGGGGAAAGATTCCCAATTCAACAAATGGTGCTGGGTGAATTGGCTGGCGACCTGTAGGAGACTGAAACTGGACCCACACCTTTCTCCTCTAACAGAAATTGACTCTCACTGGTTAAAGGACTTAAACTTAAGACATGAAACTATACAAATTCTTAGAGAGAGTGCAGGGGAAACACTTGAAAAAATTGTCCTGGGAGAATACTTTATGAGGAGGACACCCCAGGCAATTGATGCAACATCAAAAATACATTACTGGGGTCTGATCGAATTAAAAAGCTTCTGCACTGCCAAGAACACACTAAGTAAAGCAAATAGACAGTCCTCGGAATGGGAGAGGATTTTTGCAAGTTATATTTCTGACAAAGGTCTAATAACCAGAATCCACAGAGAACTCAAACTTATTACTAAGAAAGAAACAAGTGATCCCATTTCATTGTGGGCAAGAGACATGAACAGAAGCTTCTCTGAGGAAGACAGGCACATGGTCTATAGACACATGAAAAAATGCTCATCATCTTTAGCCATCAGAGAAATGCAAACCAAACCACCATGAGATACTGTCTAACTCCAGTAAGAGTAGCTCACATCACAAAATCCCAAAACTACAGATGTTGGTGTGGATGGGGAGAAATGGGAACACTTCTGCAGTGCTGGTGGGAATGCAAAATAGTACGTTCCTTTTCGAAGGATGTTTGGAGAACACTCAGGGATCTAAGTGTAGACCTGATGTTTGGTCCTGAAATTCCTCTTCTAGGTGTATATCCAAAGGACCAAAAATCATTTGGCAGGCAAGACATCTGCACTAGATTGTTCATTGCAGCTCAATTCATAATTGCCAAGTCATGGAAGAAGCCCAAGTGCCCATAGACCCATGAATGGATTAAGAAATTGTGGTATATGTATACCATGGAATACTATGCAGCATTAAAAACCATGGAGACTTTACCTCTTTTATGTTTACATGGATGGAGCTGGAAAATATTCTTCTTAGTAAAGTATCTCAGGAATGGAAAAAAAATATCCAATGTACTCGGTACTACTGTGAAACCTGTTATAATCACTCACCTTGCATATGAAAAATGAAACACAACTATAGCCTAGGATGAAGGAGGGAAGGGGAGGGAAAAGAAAATGGAGGGGGGATGGGTCAATAGAGGGAGGGTTAGTAGCAGGACCACACCTATGGAGCATATTGCAAGTACAAGCTGGATCTACCAGGTGTAGAACACAAATGTCTTAACGCTGTAATTGGGTAAATGAGGTGAAGGCTATGTTGATTAGTAGGATGTAAGCACTCCAATTTGTATAAATAATCAACATATTGAATCCTATTATGGTATAAATGTATTCATGACCTATGTACAAATGACTTACAAAATAAAAACTCAATTTACCAGAAGCTTTAGAAATACTTTGCTATAATTAAATCGAGTTTCATCATAGTTCTGAAAGAAGTTTGTAATATTTTACATAAACATTTTAACATTTGCTGACACCCAGTAGATTGGTAAGGGTTAAAAATTCTCCGGAAACGTTGATGACCACAGTGTGAAGAATGTTGGAGCTTGGTGCAATCTCTTTTGGCCCAGGATGTGAAATATTTCCCAGATTTTGATAACTGAGTGGATTCTGCTGGTACCCATAGGTTCCAATATCACTGGTTAAATTACTCCCTAATAAAACAGGAAAATTTAAGTTTGTGGATACATAAGTATTTAATCATATTAATATTTAAATATTTATTATTTAAATAAGATTTAATGTATTTCAAGTGAACTGGAATGATACATATCAAACTCATGATACTATGTACCTCTGGATTAAGTGGTGGGTTAGATAGTGGTAGTTAAAGGGAATATAAACTTTATCTGTGACATTTTGTATGATAAAAATGCTACGAATGAAAATGACAAAAATTATGGGTGATGATTCTGAGTAGTGGAAACTACGTGTCTTTATTTGTAATATTCTTTAGCATCTAAAAGAAAGAATAACAAAGAAATAGAGTAAAATTGTTTTATAAAATACCAGTTCAAATTAAAATCGACAATAATGGTAATGGCAGCTAACTTATGTTTTGAACAGTTATGTACTAAGCACTGGGGAAAATGTTTACATATTTTTCATGGTGAGTTTTCACAACAGTCAAGACTACTGCAGCCAAAGACTATTTTCTGATATTTCAATGCATTAGACAGAAAAATTTCTGGCCACTCACTTAAAATTACTAATTTTTAAATGTAACCTTATTAGCATGTGATTTGATTTCTATACTCAGACTTTCTTTGGTACCAAAGGAGTATATTAGGTAGAAACTATGTAATGATTTACAAATGTTAATTAGCGGGGCATGGTCCCTCATGCCTGTAATCCCAGAACTCTGGGAGGCTGAGACAGGTGGATTGCTTGAGCTCAGGACTTGGAGAGCAGCCTGAGCAAGAGTGAGACCCTGTCTCTAAAAATAGCCAGGTATTGCGGCTGGTGCCTGTAGTCCCAGCTACATGGGAGGCTGAGGCAACAGGATCACTACAGCCCAAGAGTCTGAGGTTGCTGTGAACTGTGACATCATGGCACTCTACCGAGGGTGACAAGCAGGGACTATCTCAAAAAAAAAAAAAAGTTCATTAATTTATAAACTCATGTTTCCTTGTTTATTTTCTTATTTTATTTATGTATTCATTGTTGGGGATTTATTGAGGGTACAAGAAACCAGGTTACACTGATTGCATTTATTAGGTAAAGTCCTTCTTATAATCGTGTCTTGCCCCCAAAAGGAGTGGCACACACTAAGATTCCACCCTCTCCCTCCTTCTGCCTCCCTGCTCTTCCTTTCCCCCACTCCTCCCTCCTTCTTTATGTTTCCTTGTTTTTACACCGATAAGCAAATTACTAGATTAGTGAATGTAGACTAACAATCACAGCTCATTTTACTTGTATATATATTTTTTCAAAGTTTTTCACAAGACATCAAGGGAAATTATTGATACACAGGTTTTAGAAATATTAAGTAGTTTTTTTGAAAGTTTTTGGAGTTTTGGTAGTAACTGATCAAAGATAATTTCAACACTTTCTCAGGCCTGAACTTGGTCTTTAATTTTAGAGATGTCAGACAAATGCAAATAAAAGAAATTAAATTAATGAGAAATACACATGCATATATACATACCTATTACGTATATGTACATAGTTTGGTTTTTATGTTATCTTTAACTCTGACAATTCATCTCTCAAATTTGGCTTATAGCGTAAAAAATTGGGAAAAATAGTAAAGTGATTACAAATGAAAAGAAGGCCAATAAAGTAACTATTATCCTCAGGGCTTTGAACCAGTTAGGATAATGTGGCAAGAGAAAAAGTTCAAGGTGTAATGCTACCCCCAAACCTATTATTACCGTGACTATGGCTTCACTAAGTCTTTCAGAAATAAGGAAAGCAAACCATGAAAACATAAGAGGAGCTGTACTATTAGCTAAGTTAAGGACATCTGGTTTGCAATGTTTTGTCTTGAAAAATATAAAATAAAGATGAAAAATCCACTTAAAAAAAAAGAAATTGGGAAAAAAATCAGGTAACTCGAGATACCTCATTCCCTTCCCTGTAAACACAGTTCAAAACAATATTTTTCTCAGTGATGGTTTTACTGCAGAGAAATTGCCATCTTAGTACAACAGTGTGGTATCACATGGAGACCATTCCTGAAGAACTGTTCTACTCCTCCAAGGGCATTAATTGCCACTTTGGGATTTGTCCTCCCAGTGGCTCTAGTCACATTCTTTTGTTTCCATAGAGGACTCATTTGCTCTAAGATAAAGGGTTCATTTCTGATACTTTGAATGCTCTAATGCATATCTCTTATTGGCTAAAACCGAATTTTTAAAGTAGACTCAGGGCTCTCTGGATAGTCACAGTTACTTTAAGACTTTGCTTTCGTAATTTGATGACGTAGATTAGAATACCTGGGGTATGCAGCCATCTCTTTTGGTAATTTCAAGGAAATCAAAACTAGGTATCAGATCAGTCCATATATGATGAAGGTCTATGTTTTGAAGACAACATACAGGAAATGTAGACAGACACAGGAAGGACAGAATGAACGAAGTTGTTCAAGTAACCGCTTAAGCACTAGGTAAGATAATAAAAGAACTAATGTGATTAGAATACAAAATATTTTTCAATGATATGGGAATGGGAAAAAGACACCACTTTTCCCTCTATAATGCCTGTTTTCCCAAACTAGAAAGGATAATTTATCCACAGTTCATAAAAGCAACTTTGATAAGGATTTTATTTTCTGCTTTTCTTTTTTTTTTTTTTTTTTTGAGACAGAGCCTCAAGCTGTCACCCTGGATAGAGTGCTGTGGCATCACAGTTCACAGCAACCTCCAACTCTTGGGCTTGAGCGAGTCTCCTGCCTCCGCCTCCCAAGTAGCTGGGACTAGAGGTGCCCGCCACAACGCCCGGCCATTTTTTGGTTGCAGCCGTTATTGTTGTTGTTTGGCGGGCCCGGGCTGGATTCGAACTCGCCAGCTCAGGTGTACGTGGCTGGCACCTTAGCCTGTTGAGCCACAGGCACTGAGCCTGCTCTTCTAGAGAGAAGAAAATTAAACCTAAAAATTCTGACCTTTTACTTACTCGCATCTGGCATTTTTTTCTCTCACATCTCCTTCTATATTTCCTCTTCCCTCACGCCTTTTCTTCTTTCCTGTCTCACCGAATTATTATCTTTTCCCTCAGATTTTCTCTTTTCAACTTCAGTGACACGTAGCATTCATTCATCCTTTAGGAAGCATTCCATCATTGCTCTCCCCAGATCTTTAGCTTTGTTCATATCATGAACATGTTAATGTGCATGTGTCTGTGTGTCTTCAGTTAGTAGCATCTCTAGTCACATTTTATTTTATAGTTTAGAAATCAGCTTAAGTTCAAGTAAACAAATCAGAAGATGAGATTCTTTCCTTAAGCATATGTTACTGAAGGAAAAAAATGCCATATTTTTCACAACATGAAATCACCATTTTTGAAATCACTACTAAATTTGATATTCTTCAGCATGTCTTTTGACCCCTATGTAAGATTATTGGGATTGCAAGTATCATAATTCTTATAATCACATTTATGAAGATAATCTGAAAATGCTGGAATGAAAACTAAAGTTACTTGTTATTAACAAAAATTATCTGCTTTATGGGAATTGTCTTCCCTAGCTAGGTTAGGACTTTTTTCCAACTAATATTTGCCTTGTGTTACCCTAAAATGAATGAGAACTTGATACTTAGTAAGTTATTTTTTCTATAATAAGGCAAATATCTGTACAAGATATAAAACTAAAATTCTCTTTTTGTAATTTACTTTTTGTACTTTTTCATTATGGTAAGATCTCAAACTTATGAAAGAGTTGCAAAAAAGTATTATAAGGAACTAACATTTACTCTTAATGAGATTATTTTCAATCTGATAAGCTCTGGTCTCTCATCTATCTATCTTTGCATATATTTTTATATGTCTCTTGTCTGTCTATCTATCTATCTATCTATCTATCTATCTATCTATCTATCTATCTATCTATCATCTCTCTCTTTTTCTGGACCATTTGAAAGTAAGTTGGAGAAGCTATGTTCCTTCACTCTTGAATACATCAGTGTTTCTTGTCTAAGAACAAGCATGTCATTTTACTTAAACTCTGTAGAGTTATCAAAATTAGAAAATTTAATATGGGCTCAATGTTATTATCTAATCCATAGTCTATATTCAGATTTTCCAACTGCCTCAATAATTGTGTTAATAGCTATTTTATTTAAAAGTTCTGGATCATATATTTAGAGATCGCATATGTCATTGTCCTCCTTTAATCTGTACCAGTTCTTCAGCTTTTATTTGTGTTTGTTGAAATTGTGCTTATTGAACTTGATAATTTTGAACATCAAAGGCAAGCAATTTCTGTCTTGAGTTTGTTTCATGTACCTTTATTATTAGCGTTAGGCTGTGCATTTTTGGCAGGAATATCACTGTGGAGACATCGTGTCCTGTTCAGAGCATTGTGTTAGCAGGCACATAGTTTGTTTGTCCCGTGATGATGACATTAATCATGCAGTTATTGTGGTGTCCCCTAGGTTCTCTTACTGTAAAGTTTAGTCTTTTTCACTTGGTAATTAACTAGTGATTAGTGAAGAGATACTTTAGACTCTGAAAATACTCTGTTCCTCAGGAAATTTCCAACCTCCTTTTTCCCCACTACACTTTTATTTACTAGTTTTTGCATCCATTTATGTTTTTCTAACTCTATCATCCCCTCTATATTTATTAATTAGGAATCTACTGTAAGGAATAGCTTCATCTTCACCATCCATTTATTTATTCCTTTTACATCAATATAAGCTTTAAGATTTTTATTTTGTTCAATTCATTACTATGTGGTATCATAGCTTCTCTGAATGATCAAATTGCCCTCTGATTGAACAGTGGTAGACCCTTCAAACTGTTTTTGATGTTTTTTATGTTTTTCTATGATTCTTGGAACATTACTGTACATTTTTTTGAGTGTGCGTATTTTTTTCCCTCAGATACCAGGAAATGAGTGATGATGGAAAAAGTCAATGCTAGTTTTGAGGGCTACATTATTCTACTGGGTTTTTCTAATTGGCCTCATCTGGAAGTAGTTCTCTTTGTAGTGATCTTGATATTCTACTTGATGACACTGATAGGCAACCTGTTCATCATCATCCTGTCATACCTGGACTCCCACCTCCACACTCCCATGTACTTCTTCCTCTCAAACCTCTCTTTTCTGGACCTCTGCTACACCACCAGC
>CAUYRH010107881.1:0-16179 GCA_963574655.1 Perodicticus potto | reverse complement strand
TGGAGTCAGAAAGGTATGCCCAGTAGCAGAGTTGGGCCAGGGGGCTCTGTCTCTTTCTCCACTTTGCTCCTCTTTCACGCCCAGTCACTGGTGACCCCACAGGGCTGAAGTCTGGCTCCCTCCAATAAGCAGATGTGCTGGAGCTTTGCACCTATCAGAGTCAAAGGATGGTTAATGCCCCTGTGGTCTGGCCACTACCCTCTGCCACCAGCTGGGTGTGGGAGCTGTTCCTGCCTGTCTTGGGTACTCAATAGCCACTGGCAAGTGTTCCACTTAAACTTGGTCTAATCCTGAGGGTAACAAGTCAGCAAATGCTTTTCTCCCTCAGTCACTGCATCTTTGCCTCAGCCACTTTGCAGCACTGGTATCCCTATAGAGCAAGTTCTGGTTTCCTCTGGCAGTCCTTAGAGTTGAGGAGGTATCTCTCCAAGATTAGACCCCATCGGGATAACTGTATTATTGCTGAATCTTTGTGGGAATCAACCCTGTGCAGCTCCCAGGCAACTGCCACAGGCAGGGAGTTATGACTCTAGAAACAGTTCTGGGAGCGCAGGGCACATGGATCCAGCAGCAGAACGGGGGACGCTGCACATGGTTCTGGCAGTGCCTAGCATCCAGTGACTTCGGCAAAAAGAGCACTTGTCCCACAACTCTGGCTGGGCAGGGCATGAGGGACGGTGTGTGGGATGCAGGGCTCTAGCAGGGCAGAGTGCGGGGTGCTTGGTCCGGCAGGGCAGGGGTGCTGCTCATGAGCCTCCTCCCACAGTCTCTGCAGGGGTTAGGCTTTTCGTTTGTCAGGCAAGTGGGGGAAGGGTGGACTGGAAGTTCAGAATGACAGGGAAAACATTAGTTCAATTTTTCTGCCTGGCAAGAGAGTGCTCAAAGTCACAACAGGGTCCCTCTGGGGAAGTAGACCCCACTTCCTACAGCTCTCACCTGTGGGGTGAGACAAAATGTCATCAGTTCACCACTCACCTGTAGAAAACCAACAGGAGCAAACGAAGAGAAAAAAAAAATAAACACAACTTTCTTGGGGGAGGGGATGGACACTTTTCCTTTGGGATGAATTTTGTACCTGCAGTTTGCTTTCTTGGAGTCGTAGCTTGCCTCAGCAGAGGTGGCATGCAGTTATCACTCTTCTCTCTCAGCTTGGCTCCCAGTCTTCAGCTTAATTGGGTACTTTCTGTACATTATCCTTCCCTCTGGATGGGAGCTTCTATCAAGGGTGGCTCCAGTTGGCCATCTTGCCCCTCACCCTCTTGTCTTGATTTTAGATAGATTCATCACAATATGTCTTGCAGAAGCTCTACCGTAGTTGAGGTGAACAGGGGACTGATATCACTCTGAAAGGTGTATGCCAGAATCTTTGGTGATATTTAGGAAATTTTCAATTATAAAATTCTCTAGAATGGCTTCCATTCCTCTGAGGCATTCTTCTTCCCCTTCTGGGTTACCTATAACTCATATGTTTAAATGCTTCATAAAGTCCCATAATTCTGTTGGTGAATGTTCTGCTTTCTCTCTCTTCTTTTCTGCCTCTTTAACTATCTGAGTTATCGCAAGAGCTTTATCCTCTACCTCTGAGATTCTTTCTTCTGCATAATCTAATCTGTTGTTGATACTTTCTATTGCATCTTTAAGTTCTCTAATTGACTGATTCAGTTCTTTCAGCTCTGCTATATCCTTTCTATATTCTTCATATTGTTCATCTTTTATTTGATTCTATTTTTGGATTTTCTTTTGGTTATTTTCTACATTCTCAGAAATTTCATTCATTGGTTTTTAGTTGTTTTCTACTTTCTCAGCAATTTCCTTCATTGTTTTTATCATCTGTATTTTAAATTCCCCTTCTGTCATTTCTAACATTTCTTTATAGGTGGAATCCTCTGCTGTAGCTAACTCATGGTCCCTTGAAGGGGTTGCTCTGGATTGGTATTTCATGTTGCCAGGATTTTTCTCTTGATGCTTCATCTTCTTTCTTTTTTTCCTGCTGATTCTTCTTCATGAGTGTTTTCTTGTATCTGTTTCCTTGCCTTAATTTTCCTTTCACTTCCTCTTGTTCTTTAAATTTCTGTGCCTCTGGCCTAAAGTTTTGATGAGTCCTTTTGGTACAGGACCAGAAGGATGAGAAGATTGAAGGGAAAGAAGGGAAAAAAGATTTAAAAAAGAAAGAAAAATAGAAAGAAGAGTGGGTGAGAAAAAGAAATATTGACAAAAAGAAGAGAGGCACTGAAAGAAGGAGACAGTAGTAATATAGGTGTATAGGATGGTACTTTGACCCAACCTTAAAAAACCCCAACCTCTGGGGGTGCTGGGTTGGTTGGTTCCCTTGAGGTCAGCAGCTCTTTAACAGCCTAATCAGACACAGTACCCCACCTCCACCAGGTAGAGAGGAAAGACAAAAATATTATAAATCAAACCAAAACAAACAAAAATAAACCCTGACAGGATAAAACTGGGGGAAAACCCCCAAGTAATAGGGGCAGAAACACTAGCAAAAATGACATTCTAATTGTTAAAGAAGGCAAAAATGGAAGATTATATTTAAAATAAAATAGTGAAGAAAAAAAGAGAAAAAAAGAAAAAAAATGTAGAGGAAAAATGTTGAAATTAAGAAAAAAACAAAAAATAAAGCCCCCCAAACCAAAAAACCAAAACAGTATATATATCTTGCTGAATATTGTCTGGGCAACTGGTGATCTTCCGAGGTATGAGATGTTAATCAAAATGTTGATACAGCTATACGAGATGGAGACTGGAGGCCTCTGCTGATTTCTCAGACCCCGCAGGCTTGGGAGCCCAAATGTCTCCTCAGCCCAGTTATAATACACTCTAAACTGTGAACCTTGGCTAAGCAGAAGCTTTCCAAGGAAAGCACTTATCACAGGGATCTCTCCTGGTGTGGCTGCCCACTTATCCAGTTCACCAAAATGGTCTCACTCTATGCCCCTGAGTGCAAAGGCTGTGATCTGCCAAACACTTAGATCTCTGCTCTTAGATCCCAGCGTTTCAGTCCCCCCTTTGGGTAGCTCAGTCACTAGATTACTCACCCAAGGTCTCTCGGCTGATCCCCACACTGCCACTGGCAGGGGCAGCTCCCCCGCAGAGGCTGTGTGGGCAGCCCACAGCTGAATAATATTAGCTCCTTTTTGGCTCAGCAGCTCAGTCTGGGACCCTAGTGAACGCCCAAAGTCATCCACATACCCACCCAAGATCTCCTAAGGCATTTCAATTGAGTGCCCAAGTCCAGAAAAACCCCAAACAGCCCATAGGTAAGGCTTTTCCTGCTTGCAGTCTCGCTGTTGCAATCGTTACAGCTGCGGGCAGCCTCCTACCAAACAAACACACCTACCACTTGCCAGTTTTCCACTACTTTTGTCCTCCTTGTGGGGTCCAGAAGTTTCTTGCTGACTCCCTGTGTCACCAAGGGAAGTTTCTGGGCAGATCCCACCTGCCAGAGACGCCTGGAGTTTTCTCTCCCCAATCTCAGTGTGCCCAATTGCACAAAAGCTGTTACTCGGCTGCCTTCTTGCTCAATACTATAGCCCTCAATACTATAATATTTTCTAATTGTGGTTGACTGTGAGTAACTGCAGCCACAAGAAGTGAGACCACAGCCGGGCATGATGGCTGATGCCTATAATCCTAGCACCTTAGGAAGCCAAGGCAGAGGGATTGCTTGAGCTTAGGAGTTCAAGACCAGCCTGAGCAAGAGCAAGACTGTCTCTACTAAAAAATAGAAAGATTAGCCAGATGTGATGGCAGGGACCTATAGTCCCAGCTACTTGGGAAGCTAAGGCAAGAGGATTACTTGAGCCCAAGAGTTTGAGGTTGTTGTGAGCTATGATGAAGCCACCGCACTTTGCCTAGGGCAACAAAGTGAGACTCTGTCTCAAACAATCACACAAACAAAAAAACGAAGTAAGACCGCTGATGAGAGGGAAACTACTGTACCAAAAGGAAAAGAAGAAAAAAACAGAGAAAAGAGTGTTGAAAATGTAATATAATTGAAGGACTAATTTAGATTGTGTAATGACACAAAACCATATAAACATAGATAAGGAAATCTTTGGGTATAATCCAATGTCACTGTGTTAATTATTTTTTATTGATAAATACTTCTTGATATTCTGAAGTGTCCCAAATGTCTTGTGTTTATTTTATGGCTTAATTATATAAAGTTAAGTATTTTTGAAATTTTATTATTTATTTTTTTTTATTTAGGAATAATATAAGAGTATATATGATTAGGTTACAAGGTTTGCATTTATTAGGAAATGTTTAAGTTGTATTTGAGTCCTTCACCCAGGAGGTGTGTCCCTCCTACATTGTATACGTTAGGTGGGAACTTACTGAGTCCCTTTCCCCCCTTCCTCCCTCTTCCCTTCTTGAATTTAATTGTGTTTTTCCTTTCATATGGGCCTGAAGAAAGTATTTTTAATCCCAGTCTTCAGAAGTGGAACTTGAATCTTAAGATTCAAAACCACAATAAAGTAACACTTTTATTAATTTCTTTTGTGTTTTTTTTTTTTTTGGAATCTGTGTGTGATTTTAATCTGTGTAAACACATAACTTTTCTTCCTCCTTTTGCTCAAAAGGTAGAATATTTGACAAATGGTGCTACAAGTTCTTATAAAAAGATTGCAGGGATCTTTTTATGTTAAGTAAACAGTTCCTCATTCTTTCACATGGTTTTGTAGTACTTCATGTGATTATATAATTCACTTAAAAATCCTTTTTCGGTGGGCATTTGGACCAATCTTTTGCTTTTAAAAATAACCCTGTGGCTTCTGCTTCCTATTAAAATATAGAATGCAAAATGTCATTATACCTATGGTAACAATAGCAAGAAAACTAATAAAATAAAAACTATACTATAAAATGAAACTGTGAAAACTATGACAATTACCAAAGACCACTGGACAGAATAAGCTTTGATGAACTGATTCATAGGGAGTGAGAGGGAGCAGAGAGCCACAGCTGCCCCCACAGCTGCCGGACAGAGGCTGACTCGTGTGTGTGACGTGGAGAAGCAGGTCTTAGCAGATGAAGAGACTTTGCAGAGTTGAGGAAAAATCAGCCAAAACTTTGATAACATTGTGGGCTTTAGATGGATTAGAAATTAGAAGTGCCCCAAATGCCAAAATAAATTGTTTAGCTCAACAACCAGCCCCTCAACTGCCAGGATCTTATTGCAAATGTAGCAGTAGAAGGAGGGCGGGAAGACAGAGTGAAGCAATTTCACATACTTAAATTTCACAGCTATATTGGAGTTGAATGTAAGGTGAGCTAAAATAATGTGAAATCTGTGTCTTAGCCTCCTTTCAGCTCATACACCACAAAGACCAAAGAGACCACTGACTTCATAGTGGAGGTGTAGGGAATTGAGGTTAGGCTAAAGGGTAAAAGGAATTGTACTCAATTTAATTAACACTACAGCTCAGTCTCATCTTGACTTAACTCTTTTTTCCTTCTTTTTCTTATTATTGGGGATTCATTGAGGGTACAAGAAACCAGGTTACACTAATTGAATTTGTTAGGTAAAGACCCTCTTACAATTGTGTCTTGCTCCCAAAAGGTGTGTCACATGCCAAAACCCCACCCCTCTCCCTCCTCCCCTCTCTCTGCTCTGACTTAACTCTTGATGAAATCTGGAAGATCAGATTCTCATACTAGCCACCTGGTGAAGAGAAAAGGACTTACGCTCACTGGAAAAAACCAAAAACAAATGAAATCCTCCTGAAGATTCTTCCATATCCAATGTCCATTCAGTAAACAGTTACGACATGTGTGAAGAAACAGGAAAATGAAACCCATCATCATGAAAGAAGAAAACAGTCAAGAGAATCAAACTCACAAGTATACTGAAAGCAAAAGAGAGGGGAAAAAAATAAAGCAAACTCAAATCGTAGGGAAGCTGAAGTGGCTATACTACATAGGACACACTTCAAAACAAGGAGATTACCAGAATTAAAGAGACATTTCAAATGATGAAAGGGCAAGAAGACATCAATCTTGAATGTATGTCCACTAAATAACAAAGATCCAAAATATGCAAAGGTGGATAAAAATCAAACAAACAAAATACATGAAGGCAAAATTGAAAGCACCAAAGGAAAAACGACAAATTCATGTTCATAGTTATAATAACTGAATCATTGATAAAAGAACATATATGCAAAAGTTAGTGAGAGTATGGCATGGAAGATCTAACCAATACTGTCAACTGAATTGAGCTCATTTACATTTGTAGATGCTGTATCCAGGAACTGCATAATACATATTCTTTTCAAGTGTATTTGGAATGTTTGTGGAGAAAAAACACACTGAACTATGAAACGAGTCTCAATAAATTCCCAAGAATAGAAATCACACAATTCTACTGCCATTTCAGAATTAAATTAGATACTTATATATCTAGAAAATGTCAAATGTTTCAAAATTAAACAAATAACTCATGAGCAAAAGAAAGAATTATAAGAGACATTTGCAATCTTCTAAATGGACAAAAATGAAACCACGAATATCAAAATTTAGAGGATGTACTTGAAGCAGTGCTAAGAAATTTATTATTTAAATGCATGTATTAGAAAAAAAATTAAAATTGATTATCTACATTTCCATCTTATGAAGTTTGGAAAAAGAACAAATGAAACTCAATATAAATAAATGTAGAAAGGAAATAACAAAGACTTGAAAAAAAATCAATGAACTGGAAGGTAAATAATAAAGAAAATCAAAGCCAAAGCTTAATACATTTTACCGTCATGACCTCATCTAAACTTAATTTTCTCTCAAATCTTCCGATTCCAAATATTACCACATGGGGGGGAGGTGCGGGGCAGGACCTCAAAGTATGAATTTTGGAGAGACACAATTCAGCCCATAGCATTTCTAGCAACACAAAATAAGAAAAAAAGGTGGAGAGACATAAAACATTGTTAGGCATGAAAGAAAGGAAATCACTTCAGCTCCCATAGACATTTAAAATGTTAATAGAAAATGTTAATAACACTGTATAATACATATAATAGATATAATAACCCTGTCAATACATTTAATAGCTTTATTAAAGTGGACAAATTCAAATTTCTTGAAAAACAACTTATAAAATGGATAAAAAATTAAAAAATTATCTGGTAAGAAAATTGCATTTGTTACTAAAACTCCTTCCCACAGAGAAAACTCCAGAGCCATAGAGCTTCGCTGGTAAATTTTATTAATATTTAGGTAACAAATAATACAAATAATTCTCCAATCATTAGTCTTGTACATATATATAACGATATATGTACATATATGATCATTATATACCTATGCAGTTACTTTTGTAGGACGTCTCCAAACTAGATTTGCAGAGTCAACAGGTATTAAAACATTTGTATTGATAATTTTGATAGACATAGCCAGATTGCCTTCCATGGTGATAGAGCCAATTTACATTCCGATTATCAATGACAGCCTGTTTTTATACAGTTTTGTCAATGGATTTATAATAGTTTTAAAAATTTATTAAAAATTGCACTGCTAGTTATTAAATGTGTTGATGCTAGTGGAGGATTTTTCTCACTAGCCAATTAATTACTAGGTCTTTTATTTTCAGAAAATGTATATATTCTTTTTACTTCCTGTACCCTTTCTTTTTTTCCTTGTTAATTACTGGTGCAAAAATTTAAATTAAGATGGCAAGGTGGGATGAGTATGTGAAGTCCTTGGAAAGAAGTGTGAGAGATACTTTTGGAGCCCTGCATTAGAGATTACGTCTCTACCAATCTCTTCCCTGAGAATATATTTTATGAAAATCCTCTGACTGGTAGAATTGTTGGTAGTTTTGAGTTTTATTTCACTTATAGGAACAGAGTAACATAGAAGAAGGAAAGAAGAGAGACAAAGAAATATTTGATAATCATTTTTCAATACTCAGGAAAACTTTTAAAGAATATATGCATGTTGGGCAGCACCTGTGGCTCAAGGAGTAGGATGCCAACCCTATATACCAGAGGTGGTGGGTTCAAACTTGGCCTTGGCCAAAAACTGCAAAAAAGTAAAATAAAATAAAATAAAGAATATATATGTCTTGAATTTAAAGAGACTTAGAAATGAAACAGTATTCATTCAGGTGACTTTGATTCCTGGCAACATATCAGTAGGACTTGCCCTAAAATTTCTCCTTCCCACCTAAAATATAATAATTCTCAATAAAATATCAGATTAAAAAATGTAACAAATAACTAAGTGAAATAAATGAAGGCAGGGAAGTTTGAAAGTGCCAGAAATGAAGGGAGAACTCAAGGTTGGCACTGTGAGTAGTAAGTAGAGAATGGATCAGAATGTAGAGCCTAGAGGCTTATGCTGGTGTTAACTTCTTCCTTACAGGATTTATTTTTGCTTCTGGAAGTTGGGTTAGGGGAAGTGCCATTAATACAATTAAAGATTAAGCTGATTCAAAGTTTAGCTTCAGTCTTAGTATCTTATTTCCAGGTACTCTTTCTCTCACCAAACTTTTTTGATGTCCAAAATGAAAGATTGTGGTATTTACTTCTAGTTTTTGTTTGTTTTTTTGTCTGATTTTTATTTTACAAGTTGATAAATGTCTTAGCTCTTTGCACTTCCTTTCTCTGTGGGAACTTGGCCCTACAAGACCTTGCTCCTTTGGTAGCTCTCTGATGCTTTCAAACAGATGTTTTGTTTATGCCATTCAATTTCTCTCATTTGTTTTCAGCAGTAGTGTTTAACTTAGATAAACTAGCCCACTGTTATTGAAAAAGAAATAATCTGCTTGTTATTTAAAATTATACAGAAGATATGTTAAAAATTCTCATCATGCTTTCTAAATGTTTTGATTTTCTTAATGTATACTTTGACAAAATTTTAGAAATTTTTATTATTTCAGATCTACTATATGAAGCTTAAGATAGTCTTCTAAGTTTTTTTCTCTTTAATGAGTATAAAATCTCTTTTACTGGGTTGTGAGGCTTGATAAAAATATTGGTATTTTAATAAAACATATATTCCTATTTTCAGCTCTTAATGATGTGATGATGTGACTTTTGAGCATCATTTTTATCCAATGATTGTGTTACTAGTAATCAATCACAAGGCACTGCTTTTGTTGAAACAATAAAACTGCATTTTATTTCTGAAATACAAATTATTACTGATTCTTGCACATTGTTTTACTATTAGAAATAGTTTTGCAAACACATCCTTATTTTGGTATCTTTCTGCACTTGAGTGTTTCTGTAGGGTAAATTTCCAAAACTGGGATTACTGGATCAAAAAATATGTTTTCACTTATGGTAATTCCGTGGGTGTGAACTTTGGAGGAGAAATTTCTGTGCTTAGGAGACAGGTGCTCCTGGAAGGGGGAAGGGGACCTTTGGCGTCCTCCAGGTCAAATCTTGAAGGTCACCTTGGACCTGGCCGTCGTCTCCCTCCCCACTAGGCCTGAGTGCTGGGATGTGGTGTTGAGGGCAGGACTTCAGAGAGCATGTGGAGAAAGTCCTTGGAGAGCAGCGGAGCCTCTGTCCGTGCCCTTCCATTCCGGTCTCGCTGGCTGGGTGACAGGGAAGAGTCAGTGGCACCAGAATTTGACTCCGTCCCTAATCACCCCGGTGGCCATAGGTGGAGCCCCTCAGCCGTCTCAGCGAGCTCCCTCAGCTGCAAGCCCCGGGCCAACCCCACGTGCGCGTAGAACGCTCAGTGCCCGGCCCACGCGGGGCTGGCGGGGCCTGCGGGCAAGTATGATCCCCCAACTGGAGAGGTTCTCTGCGTGACGGAGGAAGGCATCACAGGGACAAGGAACAGCTGGAGCAGGAGGCTCCCCACCTGCAGCTTTACAGAGGGTGCGCGGGCAGTGACTCTCTCCGCCGAGATGAACGCGCCCCGCCAGCGCCCCGCCGGCGCCCCCGCCAACCTGGGCTCTGCGCCTGGGCCAGAGCGAGTCAGGACACTTTCCCGTGTGATGGGCTTAGCTTCTGACCTTTTGTCTGTGTCAGAGAAGATAAGCGAGAACATTCTGAAAGAGAGGAGAAAGAAGATAGGCACCGGGAACAAAGCTAAGGAGCTGGCCGAGAAAGGAGTGAGGTCTGTAGCAGCAAGGGGAGCAGACACCGATCCGCCGCGAAGGATAAAGACGGAAAGTGGATCCCGAAAAGCATTTATCGGAGGCCTTTAATGTGGTTTCCTTTGTGAGAAGAGGGCGGGCTGACCAGAGGGTGCTTGAAAGGACGACTTATCTGACCCCTGGGGACCTGGCGCTGGGGAGTCCTGAGCTGGGCTCGCAGACGCTCAGGGCGGGGCGGGGCACTGAACGCGGGCCCCAGGGCCTCTGTCCCCGCCCTGTGTGAACAAGTTGCAGAAAGGACAAACTGTTTCGATCCCACAGGGCTGAGAGAGTCAGTTGATAGTGTTTATGGACTAGTTTTTGTCAGCCTGTGGCTGAACGTGATACGTTGCAGATGCTTGTCCAGAGTGGAGCTATTTCCGAGAGTACGGCTACTTTCTAGGGGCCTGTGTGAAATGGCACGTGTCTGGGCGTGTTTCTGAAGGCCAGCGGGAGGTGAGGATCTCCTGAGTAACTTGTGAAAATGCAGATTCCCAGGCCAGCCCCAGACCAACTGCACTAGATCCTCTGGGGGGGAGTCTGGGAGGAACATCTGCAATTACCTCAGCCGGCGATTCCTAGGCACACCCACGTGTTCCGAGTTTGCCTGCTCTGTGGGGACCTGGAATGAGGCTGAGTGTATAAAAATCAAGTCTGAAGTTTGTTAAAGTTCAGATTTCTGGGCTGTCAGACCAGAAATTCTGGGTTAGTAGATTTGGGGAGTCATGAGTGGAAGTTTCTATGAATTTAGTCTTCATGATCTTGTATCTGGACCCAGTGTTTGCAGTGGACTGAATGTTCACATAGTCCCCAAAGATCACATGTTGAAATATTAACTCCAATGTGGAGGTGTTAGGAGGTGGGTTTTGGGAGGCCATTAGGTGGGATGGCCTAGGTACCTTATAAAGAGATTGCGGAGAGTTCACTGCCTCTCTTGTATGTGAAGACACAGTAAAAAGGCCTCACCTGTGAGCCAGGAAGCAGCCCTCACCAGACACTGAATTTACAGATGTCTTCTCATGGACTTCTGGCCTCCAGAATTGTCAGAAATAAATTTCTGTTGTTTATAAGCCACTGAGTCTGCGGTATTCTGTAGAGCAGCCTGGAAAGACTAAGATAGCACTATTCTGAGAGATGTGCTACAGGAGAAACTTAAGATCTTGATCCCATTAGTACTACCTCCAGTTGAGGGCTGCCTGTCTTCTGCTTGTGTGAGAACGTAGTGTATGGGAAGGAAACACAATGTGATAGAACTTCAAATTGCAAGCATCTGGTAAGTAGATTAGAGGTTATGGCACATTTTTAGTCAAGTGAATCTCTCTGATATTAGTGCTGAAGTCAAATATGAGTCCTGATAAGTTCTGGGTAGGGGAGCCCCTTCTATGAGCAGAGTCTAAAAAACTATTCATTGATCTCTCTTGGGGCTGAAAGTTGAGCAGGTGCAATCAATTCTCCTCTGGATTTATGCCTTCCCTTTTCTAAACATTGAATAGTTAAATAGATACTGATTACAAGTCAGAACAGACCATCTCAGGTTGTTTTGAATGGGAAACTAATCTCTTAAGTTACTAAGAGATGAATGAGGGCAATGTGGTATAAAAAGAGATAATTTCTTATAGCTTAGTGCTAGCCATAATTTAAAATGCCACATTAATACTGCATCCATAAATTTAAAAGTAAGGTTAGAAAGAAGCTAGACATAAATTATTTTGGTCTCTCTAATAAATCATACCTGGAAATAATTTAGGTTCACAAGTATTATTCCTTCATGTTTCTGTGGCTGAATAATGAAAGTATCTCTGCTGTCTGTGGCACATGTATTATCTCTAAAAAGATTCTTGGCTATAGTTTCGCAGTTAATTTAATTCTTCATCTTGTTGAGTTTTTCTCACTGCTCTCTGCCATCTGAATGGTCTCAGGGCATTCTGTTACTTCGCCAACTTTTTTCCCTGTTCAAATGACCTGAAAAGACCTTGGCCAGGCCACTGTGTTCCTCCATCAGCATTCACCTACTTACTCCTTGTAGGTGGGAGAAACCATGGCAACCACAGTTCTGGCACTCACCAGAAATTGCTCACAGTGCTCCAGAATGCTACCCTGTGGGTCTCCTACAGTAAGGAAGCCAAGGAGCCTTCTTCCTTTCTCCACAGCCATGCCACAAATTCAGGAGGAAAAGGATTGGCATTCCAACCCCAGTTGGTTCAACATCCATTTATTGGTGCTCACTATGTGAAGGACCATACTGGGGCCAGGGCAAAGGGGATGAGATAGGCTCTCCTCTGTCCTGGAAATAGTGGGAGAAATTTGGAAAGCACAAACGCCCTTAGAGCGACCCTGAGGAGGAGGGTAAGGGGAGCATGGAACTGCATGATGCAAATAAAATACTAAAAAGTCATTTAAGCAAACCACAGAAATCTAGGAAAAAGAAAACAGAAGTGAAAAACAGGCATAACAAAGGAAAGCAAAAAATAGAACCACAGACTTACACATTTAAATATCAACAGCTACATTAAATGCAATTGGTCTAAATTCACCAATTAAAAGAGATCAACAGAATGAACTAGAAACCATGATGCAACTATGTGCTGTCTGCAAGAAACTCACTTCAAATTTAATGATATAAGCAGGATGACAGTAAAAGGATGGAAAAAGATATCTCACACAATAATTAATCAAAAGAAAATGGTGATGGCTATATTAATATTGGATAAAGCAGATTTCAGAGCAAAAAATATTACCAAAGACAGAAAGAGACAAAATATAATTCCAGAACGGTCAATTCACTAAGAAGACATAACAATCCTAAATGTGTATGTGCCAAACAGCAGAGCAGAAACATACATGTAATGTGATGGAAAAACTAATAGAACTGAGAGGGGAAACAGACATATTCACAAGTACAGTTGGACACATCAACACCTCTTCTCAACCACTGGTAGAAAAAGTAGACAGAAAACCAGCAAAGACATGAAAGAATTTAGTAACCCCATCAACCAACAGAACCTGACGTTTACAGAGCACTTTACCCAACAATAGCAGAATATACATTCTCTGCAAGTGCCCAAGGAACATGCACCAAGATGAACCATATTCTGGACTATTGTAAAATGTACTCCTGATTTGTTCTAATCAGGTATGATAAGACATGCAAACTTGGAAGTGACTGTTCTGAAGGAAGAGGTTTTGACTTACAGCTCTCTAGAAGTAGGTGGCACAGTGTGTCGTGGGGGACTGCACGGAGAAGCCCCAGAGTCAGTCAGGAGGCAGAGCATTGAGGGGAAAACGTGGGCAAGAATCTTTAGTGTGGTTTCTATAGGAAAGGCAAGAAAAGGCTTAGAAGTCTTAGGACTGGCCAGTTTGAACAATATTAGTGGGCTCTGAGGTTTAGGAGCATTTAGGCGTTGTCCCCAGTGGTCTAATACCTGGCTTGTGATTAGGGCAGGTGGATAGAGGCCTGGAATGTGAGAGGCCTGTGAGGAATGTGACTGATAAAGGGGGTGGCTTGGGTCTGGGGTTTGGGTTTGTTTGTGCATATGATTGTTGCACTCTTACTCTCAGGGGAGTTGTTTGCTATTTCTAGGGATTAACTGGCCCTGGGAAGGGAAGTCTCCCAGGTTTAGTAAGGCCAGAGATGTTAACCTCAGAATAAAAGGACATGCTTAAAACATAAGCCATGAAACAAACCTCAACACACTTCAAAGAATAGAAATAATAAAGAGTGTATTCTGGCCATGATGGAATCAAACTAGAAAACAAGGACAGAAAGATAAGAAGAAAATGTCTGCACACTTGGAAATAAATCATGAGCCAATACATTGTACCAAATGAAAATTTAAAATGCAACATATCCAGATTTAGTATACATTTATTAATTCAGCTGAAGGAGTATTGATAGGCACATGTATGGCGCACTGAATGCATGCATGAGTAGAGAAGACTTAAATTAATAATCTAAGTTCTCACTCCGGGAATATGGAGAAAGAAGAGGAAAATAAACCCAAAGTAAGCAGAAGGAAGAAAATAATAAAGATAAGAGCAGAAATTAGTTATGCTGAAAACTAGAGTGGAGGAAGTTAACGAAACAAAGAGCTGGCTCTAGGGCGGCACCTGTGGCTCAAAGGAGTAGTGTGCTGGCCCCATATGCCAGAGGTGGTGAGTTCAAACCCAGCCCCAACCAAAAACTGCAAAGAGCTGGCTCTTTGAAAAGAGCAATAAAATTAATGAACCTCTAAGGAGGCTGACAAAGGAGAAAAAAAGAAAGAAGATATAAATCAAGATCAGAAATGAAACAAGATGTATCACTACAGACTTTGTGGAGATCAAAGCAATAATAAGGAAATACTAAGAACACATATAATTTTTGCAATTTAGACAAAATGGAATATTTTCTCAAAACCCACAAACTACCATAACTCAACCAATATAAAATACATGATGTGAATAGCCCTATTACTATTATATTAAGGAAATTAAATTTATAATTAAAAATCCCTCAAAAAAAGAAATATCCAGGCTCAGAGAGTTTTGCTGGAGAATTCTATCGAATGTTTAAAGAATCACTACCAATTCTATTCAATGATATTTTCCAGAAAATGAAGAAGGGGGAACATTTCCCAGTTAATTTTGTGACTCTAGTGTTACACTGACACCAAAACTGGACAAAGACAGAAGACAAAAAAAGACAACTACAGACCAATTGTAATTATAGTAATTGTATGTAAAATTATTTATAAAATAGTAACATATGGAGTAATATACAAAGAAAAATATATACCTTGACCAAGTGAGTTTCAGCAAGGATGCAAGGGTGGTTCATTGTTAAAAAATTTAATGTAAACCACTATGTTAACAGGCTAAAGAAGAAGATCACATGATCCTATCAATTAATGCAAAAAGCTTTTTGACAAAATTCAACACCCATTCATGATATAAAACTCTCAAAAGGATAAGAGCAGAGACAAACTTCCTGAACTTAATAAAGAGCATCTACAAAAAAAACTATAGCTAAGATTATATTTAATGATAAAGGACTAAGTCCTAGTACTGTAAGACTGAGCTCCACTTAGAATCAGGTACAAAATGAGGATCTCTGCTTTTACCATTCCTATTATTCACAGTGCAGGAAGTTCTAGCTAGTGTGACATGGCAAGAAAAGGAAATAAAATGCGTAAGCACAGGAAAAGAAGAAATAAAAACTTTTCCTCTTTGTAGATGATATAATTGTCTATACAGAGAACCCCAAGAAATCTATGAAAATCTCTTAGAGCTAATAAAGGAATTCACCAAGATTGCAGGATATAAACAAACAAACAAAAATAAAATTTATTTCTATATACTACTGATGAACATATGGATAGTGACTTAAAATACAATACTATTTTCAATCACTCCAAGAAAATGAAATACTTAAATGTAAATCTAACAGAACATGAGTTGTATGCTGAAAACTACACAATGCCAATGAAAGAAGTTGAAGAAGAGATGGGTGATGCAGTGGCAGCTCGGTGGGAGGTTTGATTGACCCGGCCTGGTGGGTAGGAGAGTCCCAGTGGCTGTCAATGAGTGCTTTGAGACCAGGAGGACTCTGGTTCTGGATTCTTAGCTGCTGCCTGTCTTTGACCTTTGGCTAATGGGTACTTGATGTTTTATGCTCCTGGGACCAGGCTGAGAAGGAGCTTAGCTCCCAGCCAGCTGGCCAAGAGAAAACCAGAAGCCAGATCCTCAAATGATGAAGACTGGCAGCCTGGGGTAGTTAATCCTAAGAAACAGAAATCCAGCACTGAGACCCAGATCCAGGAGTGTTTCCTATCCCCTTTCTGGAAACCCTTGAGTCAGCTAACAGTCAACCACCGTGTCTGGACAGCAGTCAACATGAAGCATTTATTCAAAGAATTTTATCAAAGCCTTTTATTTTATTTATTTATTGATTTATTTATTTTGAGACAGAGCCTCAAGCTGTCACCCTGGATAGAGTGCCGTGGCATCACAGCTCACAGCAACCTCCAATTCCTGGGCTCAAGCGAGTCTCTTGCCTCCGCCTCCCAAGTAGCTGGGACTACAGGCGCCCGCCACAA